>APFE030383344.1:69840-87097 GCA_000404065.3 Pinus taeda | reverse complement strand
AAGGAGAATTCAAAGTTATTGTTTGCTCTCCTTAACTCCTCACTTGTCATTCCTAATCATCCACCTCAATCAAAGGCATCAATACTGTCTCCTACCTCGCCCCAAAGAATCCCCTGCAGAAACTGTGTCCAATCCCCGCACCCAAAATTGCCATCCCCTCAATTTGCCACCAAAACCCTAAAAACCCCAAATCAACCCTTTTGATCAGTTTACTAGCCTAAAATCAGTGTTACCCTATTGTTCATCTCATCCATTGAAGATTTTACTGAGATTGACCGGAGAGAGCCTTCTCCTGCCCCGTAGGGCTAGCTACGAGGCTAAATGGTTTGATGTTGCCTTGAGGTTTGCCTTTTTCAGCCTGAGGTGAAATTTCAAGCGCTAACAGCACTCACAGCACAGTGTGATGAAGGAGTCCAATTGAACTTGTTGACTACCTTCACGGAGAGTTCCTGGTGAACTGTTGTGAAGCACAAGAGCTTGGCAAGATGTTCCACTACATGTGGCCCTTGCTATCAATTGTGCTAGTAGCATGGGAGCACCAAGAGGATAGCCAGTTCCCTTCGATCGCGCGAGACATCTCTGAGGCAGTGAAGTATGCTTCATTGTGGGTGACCAAGGATGCATAGCGAGTGAGAGACAGCAAGATCTTTTGGATCTTGATGGAGATGAACATATGGATGGCCATCAATCACAAACTGCGATTGTTGTCTACGGTCTACACCAACCTATAGGGCTATGCTAAATTTAAATTAGACTTCCATCGAGTATCCATTAGGGTGTGGAAGGACCCTACACATAAATGGTATGACTTGCCATATCTAGCAACGGATGATGCCATTGATGTAGTGCTTGATCAATGGTTGAAAGAGTGGCACTCTACAACAGATTTGATAGTGGGCAGAAGTAAGTACATCGCACAGAAGAAAAAGGAGGAGGCCAAGCTTAAGATGACACAGCTAGCTGAAAAGAGGAAGAAGGACGCTGCTGATAAGGCTTAGGTGGAGTGCGAGGCTGTGCAATAGACAAGGAAGGAGATAGGTGGGACAAATTGAGGCTTTGATAAAGGTGTGAGGCTGCCTTCACTTGAGACTGAGGAGGAGATAGATGAGCAGCACGGGTTAGACCCTCAAGAGATGTCTGCCCGCATCAACTGCCCAAGGGAGTTGGAGAAAGGAGGGTCCAAGAAGAAATCAAAGGGGACCAAGACCTCATTGGACCCCATCACATTAACAGAGGGTGATTTACATGATATCAGTGACACGGTCAAGGATGTTACCGTGGAGGCCCTGTAGCAATTTGAACAGCAGCAGTAGATCATCCTGGGGGCTATCCAGATAGGGTTGTAGGAGTTGCAAACCCGCGTGTCACAGGCTAGCATGGTTTTTAGTAGCCTGGCTATCGGCACTTTAGAGGCTGCACTAACCATAGAGAATGAGGTTGATAGGCCCACTATCAGTGCCCTAAAAGGAGTAGGATTGAACCTAGTAGTGCTCCCGCGTGAAGCACTCCACCTCATGTAGGATGGGTAATTGTAGAATTGAGGGTCTATGAGCATCATGCCCTCCAGGTGATCATAGAACAATAGATCAATAACAAGCATATGGCCCTACATATAAATGATACCATCGCCACTAAGACCGAGGCGACCAATCAGAGAAAGTATATTTTGTAGGTCATTGAGGAGGCATGCAGAATGGTCCCAAAGTTGGCCATTCTGGAGGAGGAGTCAGTCAAGGTACGCGTCCACAAGCTGGCCACAGGGCTGCATGACGCTCGTACTGAGATGGCACGGGTTCAGTTAGAGTTGAACCTACAAATTACAGAGTCAGAGTTGAGTTCCCATCCTTCAACTCGCCAGAAGTGAAGGAACAGCGGGCGACTGCTATCACAGAAGCAATAGTGGCAGTGGATAGTGCAGTAGTAGACTACACGCAACTGTTCAAGTAGTCATTCGAGGTCCTGACAAGCTTGTAGGAGGACCCCAAGGCACAAAGGCTAGAGATAGAAGCGTGCAAGCTACAACAGTGCTATGATGAGGTTAAGGGCACAGCGCGAACTGTCGCACTGACAAAAAGACTAGCCAAGTTGTAGGAGGCCAAGCAGCTAAAGGAATAGGTGGACACAATGTTACACAAGGAAGAAATTCTCAAGGCGAGACTAAAGCCCTGGCTGGATGAGGATTATGCAGTGAGAGGAAATATCAAAGGCAAGCTTGCGACTCTATAGGCAATGCAACAAAAGCTTCAATCTAACAACACAGGAGAAGTGATCGAGAAGACAGTGGAAGATGCAAAGCAGGTGGCAGCTCAATGCACAGTCGAGGTTGCGGTCATATGAGTCAAGCTAGAAGGGCTTCGCGCAAAGATCTCTGTGACTACGGAGTGACTTGAGGGCAAGTCACGTTGTTTGTTTCAGGGGCCTAGTGGGAACGAGATCCCCCAAAGGACAATTTGGGGCCAAAAGCCCATCTTTTGGTCAAATTTTCTAAGAAACTTGTAAGAAGTCCACATTTTGTGGTCGCGGAATGCGTAGCTATTATAAGTTATAAAGGGTTATCTACCCTTAGTTTTGTAAAGTAAAGTTGGCTATAACAGATCTACTCATGGTCCGCGGACCATGGGATTGTATAGAAAGAGCTAAGCTCTAAGTATTTTTAGAGACACACAAGATAAGAGAGTGATAGCTCTGAAGTAAGAAGCAAAGTTTTGGGTCGTAGTGTAGGTAGAGGCTCTACAACTGAGTGCGCAAAGGCCTAGGGTGGAAGTCTGTAGCTAAGTGCGTGGACCACTGTAGCTGTGTGTGCAGGGTGGATAGAGCCTATAATCACTTGGAATATATCAATAAAGAGAAGTATTCTGCAATTTTTGTGTCCTTGTTCCAATTGATGCATCTTGTCATTTTATATATGAATTTCATTTATAATGCTTATATGGTACATGAATGTGTATAATTATGCTGGATAACTGAATGCATATAAGAATATCTGTTTACGTGGTTCTAACTATGAATACCTAATAAGGTAAGTAAGACTCTCAAGATAACTTGACAATCTAAGCAATATGTTGACTTAGCAGCATGAAAGCATCTGAATCGAAGGACAGGGTTTTACGAAGGTCAGTCGTACCCTTTCAAGGAGGTATGGAAGGACAGAATAGAGGGCTCATCTGGTAAGCCCCAGTGCGAAGTAAATTGAATGAAGGCAAGAATAAATGGAATAAAACAACATCACAACCATCTCAGGGTGCATAAACTTGGTTCCATCATCCCCCCATACTACTTCAGGTGAGACTTTGGTCCGTGCTCCACAAGATGATGCCGAAAGGGCTAGTAGTGTAGGGATTTGTTTGGCTAATTAACGTTGAACCTGGGTCAGGCCCCTTCAAGCCAACACATAGATAGTCATCTACAGATATAGACGCATGATGGGATGACCATCAGTGTAAATCCATCGTACAGATGACTTAGTACTCTCCTAAAATTGCAACCCGGATGGATGAAACTAGATTCTGGGTCTTCTATCTCGTCCAATCTTTTGCTCAAGTATGAGTCTAACCATGTGAATATGTGATCTGAAGTCGAACATGGGAAGACACTGTCTAATTACCAGCCAATGATGTAGGCCATTAACATACGTGAGAGAGATCACCGATAATGATAATGATTCTCAAGGTACTGCATTACATTTCTAATGGTGTGAATAGATGTTTTGATGTCGAACACCATACAAAGTATTTTTGTCAAAGGCCAATGATGTCAACCTATCGTCGAAAGCAAGAAACTTTCCATTGATGTATGCAAGCCCCAAGGTACTGAAAGGGTGTTTCTAAGTCAACTTCTTGGATAATGTGCTGATGTCGACAAGAAGCGACTCGTCGTAGGAGGGCCTTGATGTATCCCACATCAATGACATGAAACGAGTGTAATGATTTTTGGAGACAGAATGTGACTGACGACACAAGGTTTAGGAATGACAGTCATGAAAATGGAGGTTTATGAGCATTGCAAAGGATGTGTTTCACTGAGTGACTTCTCTTGAACATATCGGGGACACTAAATGAATTGGCAACATTGACCCAAAACCAAAGTAATGGATGGTGTGATAGACCATAGGTATGATAACCATCAAGCAAATAACCCAACCCAAATAGTTTGAATGAATTGGCAACATTGACCCAAAACAAAAGTGATGGATGGTGTGATAGACCATAGTATGATAATCATCAAGCAGATAACCCAACCCAAATAGTCACAGTGATGAAGTGAAAGTGTCATGTTCAAGAGTGACCTACTACCGTAAAGTGGTTTACCCCTTTTCCAATTTTCCCCAGTCATTGTTGACCAGTACCTCTTTATTTTTTATGAAGCTTGAGGAGGATAACATATGCTTGTTGTATAATTCCACCCTTCGAGTGAATCCATCACTATTTGATTTTTTAACAAATCTAGCAAAGGTGAACTCGGTCTTGTCATGATGGACAATTTTTTCACTATTTGATGTTTTAACAAATTTGACGCCAATTATAACTCAGTGCTTTTCATGTTTAGAGAGTTTGAAAAGGGACAAAAAAAAACTCCACAAGTTCTTTTTCATAGATTTGTCTCTCAAGTCGAAAAAAGTGTAAAATAATTCGAGAGAGAACCTATTGACCATGTTCGATCAACATATTCCTTTTTCATAAATAATATATCTCAGTCTGGAAAAGGGTTAAACTTATACTAAGTATATTTCATTTCCAATCCATTAACGAGTTGAAAAGGACAATCGCTCGACAATATTTTCATATTTCGAGAGTCTGAAAAGAGCTTAAAGAGGACTCTACTTTGAGGAATGAGTGGTGTCTAGGATAGCAACTAGTTCCGATGATGTTGAAACTTCTCAAAACATGTTGATTTATGTGAAGAGGTTGGCTAATAAGACCACTCATCACAACTATTCCTCGAAAAGGGTAAAACAACCCTGTGAAAGTGTATAATCGACCAAGAAGATAGTGATGATGGAAGGAGAAAAAAACCAAGGCTCATATGATGGAAGAGGCTAATAGAATGGAAATCACGAGGGTTAAAATGGATATGGGTTCATTTTTACATGAGCTTGAACCATAGGGAACTATGCTTGGATTCAGATCCACATTTACACAAGCTTGAAACGAAAAACAATGCTTGGATTTAGTTTCATTTTTACACAAGCTTGAAATGAAAATTATGCTTGCGATTGGTTTACATGCCCCCAGCATGATGACTCGATCCTAGGTGCATGGCCCCCAAGCTTCATTGCATTCACCTATTTATAATACTCGTGGCTATCAAGTGGATGGAATGAAGTTTCATTTACAAGATCAAGTGAAAGACTTGACTGGGATTTTACGAGATCTAATCAAAGACTCGACTTAGAACATTGCTCCAGGGCACCTTATTTAATTTTTTAATGAGCTTGACATAAGACAAGGAACACTTCTCAGATTCCTTGTTTCATTTTTTAACAAGCTTGACACAAGACAAGGAACTCTACTATGATTTCTTGTTTCATTTTTTAAGGAGCTTGACACAAGACAATGAACTCTGCTCATATTCCTTGTTTCATTTTTTAAGGAGCTGGATACAAGACAAGGAACTATGCTCATGGACCTATTGGTTGACACAGTAAAAGAAATATCCTCATATTTCTTGTTTCACTTTTTAACGAGATTGACACAAGACAGGGAACTATGTTGATACTCCTTGTTTCATTTTTTAATGAGCTTGACACAAGACAAGGAACTATGCTCTGATTCCTTGTTTCATTTTTTTTCAAGCTTGACACAAGACAAGGAACTCTTCTTTGGGACCTATTTCATTTTTTTAATGAGGTTGACATAGTAAAAGAACTATCCCCATTTTCCTTGTTTTAATTTTAACGATCTTGACACAAGACAAGGAACTATGCTCGTACCCTTTGTTTCATTTTTTAATGAGTTTGACACAAGACCAAGAACTATCCTCATATTCCTTGTTTCATTTTTTAACGAGCTTGACACAAGACAAGGAACTATTATGATGCCCTTTGTTTCAATTTTTAACAAGGTTGACACAAGACCAGGAACTATCCCCTTATTCCTTGTTTCAGTTTTTAACAAGCTTGACACAAGGCAAGGAACTATGTTCGTGCCCTTTGTTTCATTTTTTAACGAGGTTGACACAAGACCAGGAACTATCCTCTTATTCCTTGTTTCATTTTTTAACAAGTTTGACACAAGAAAGGGAACTATGCTCATTCCCTTTGTTTCATTTTTTAATGAGGTTGACACAAGACCAGGAACTATCCTCTTATTCCTTGTTCATGACCCATAAGAGGTCATGACTTCCAAGAGGTTCTCATCATATGGGAGAATAATGCTCTGGAAGGGATTTGTAACAAGGAATCTAAGATTTGGTTCTAATGCCTCCAGTACATAATGTACAACATCATGGAATTGATCGTCAGTTGATGTAGGCATGGAACGGGTTGCCACATAATTGATCCATGGCAAGGAAGATACCATTGGGAAAAAGGGACCATTTAGGGAACATGGTTGACTAGAAGCCATATTTGGACTAGGAAATGAAAGTTGGTCAATGGTGACAATTTGACCTTCATGCGGGAAACATATCACTCGAAAGAGTGTTGAAATAATAGCTCCCATGTCATAAACATAGTCACACCCAAGAAGTAAATTGTAATCTAAAGGGCTTGGGACTACCATCACATTGAGATAAAAAAAAAATCCTCCCAAAGTAATAGGCAACTGAGGGAGGATCCCTAATGGTTGACTATTTCCTCTATTAAAATCCAATAGATTCTGGGTAACAGGCACAAGTGGTGGCGAACCGAACACTTGCCAAGTAGTGGAGTAAAGGATACACACAAATGAACCTTCATCTATAATAGTTCTAGGTACAATCATATTAAAAACCTGTACTATGATCTGGAAAGGCATATAAGAAGGAAGATGACATCCTTTTAGTCAATTCCAATCGAAGGAAGTGACCAGAATACTTGGAGGGGGTACTGTAGAAATGGGAGAATTAACCCCTTTAGTCATGAGAGTGGGAGGATTTTCCTCCTATCTTGATGGAACAGGAGGATTGCCCCCAAGCTCATTGGAATTTGAAGAAATGAAAATAACCTAAGTGGTATCATATTCACTCTCTCCCTTCACATAACCTATAGGGAAACTTAACTTTACCCTTCTTTCCTTGAACTTTACTACCACTAGTTGATGGTGTGTCACCAGCATGATCTCCAAAAGTTGATGACACAGGATAATGTGAATGAGAAGACCATTCTTCTAAGATCTGAAGAATATCAGGACAATTTCGAAGAAGATGGTCTCCCATACAAAGTTTAAAGGATATTGAAGTTTGCGAGGATCATTAGATAGGTTCTCATCAGAAGTTGCATTCAAAGCAATGGTTTCTTGGTTGCCCCCTGCTAAATTTGCTTCTTCTTCTTCTTCTCTTTCTTCTTCTTCTTAGCCCCCTGGTTACTAGTACCAATACTTTCACCAAGTGAAGAGGAAGAAGGGGAGGAAGAAACAACCAATGAAGAAGGCAAAGGGTCAACTTTAGGATAACCTGGAGGTTGATTTTGTCCAGTTGTAGGAATATTCGATTGTGGGGCCAAGGAGGTTGAGAACAACCATACTGGCAATCCAATGGTAAGTCCCAAAAGGGACAATGTGGCCATATAAGGAGCACCATTATTTGTGAAAGGAGGAAAAGGACTAGGATTCCCATCAAAATGAATTCTTTGATCGGTGGATTCCAGAGTTGTTGCCATATGTCTCAACCTAAGATCAACTAAGGAGTGTGGAGGATGTTATCTATGGTCAATTAATTTTATTTTAATCAAAATAACATAACAAAACAAAAGAGGGATAATCTATGCAAAAGGATTACCAAGCAACTATGAACTACAATACACTGCCTCAGTAAACCAAGGACTTAACATACACGCAGGAAATCTCCCCGGATGTTGTGTTTGATGTATCACAGTGTATAAGGTAGCTGACTTGGTTACCTAAGGATGGATAGCAATCTAATGTAGTCCTCCCATATATACCCGAAATTAATGGAGGCCCAATCCATGTTAGCACTGTCTAATGCGAAACCGCACAGTGAGAGCATTCCTTTATACTTTACGTACTGTAACACCGCCCTATATACCCAAAGGCACGTGGACAAGCTATGATATACTTACATAAGTGGAATGAGGTATCACACTTGGAATGTATTGTAAACAAGTTAGCGAAAATTGCTATGTTTTGCGATGTCGAAACACGTCTCTAGCCTAGACCCCTAAATGTTATGCGTTAAGTTACAATGCTCCATTAGGTTAATTCAGATAACTTTTAAGTTGATCTTGATTAAGAATTTTCCTTTCAAGGTGCACCACGTGATGTCTTTGAAACTCCTAGAATGAAACTAATATGATAAGAATCATTTTCATTCAATTTTAATAATGAAAACCTTAGCTAGTAGGGATAGAGTAATTAGATTCTTTTAATCAAAGAACAAAGAGCACATCTAAGGCAATTTCCCTAAACTATTCCTATGAGCACACTCAAACTTTTTCAATGCACAATGTAAGTTTTTCTTTTTAATTCCCTTAATGTGTGAAATGCACAAAAGGAAACTAATGCACATACAACCAATCAATCTTTTTGCAAGAATGAAGACTTTATGACAGTTCCTTTTCAAAACAAATGAAGACTTTCATGACACTTTATTTTGAGCAAAGATTAATCGACTATAAACTAACTTTGACAATCAACTGATAGTGATAAAGAAATCATTTAAGAAACACTAAACAATCAAGGCCAAAGTAGGGCCAGGGGAGGAAACACAAATTGATTTCAAAAGTACAACAATCATTGATCTTTCAGCAAACAAAAATAGAAGGAAATTTGGGAAGAATCAAGTCAAAGGTGGGATTTTTTACCTAAGGAGGACCAACACAGCCCTGAATGGGAGACAATGCACTTCATAGCACTGTCCTCATCTAAGGGTGCTCTACAGCGCTCTGTTTCCTAACCAAGCCTGCGGTGGTGCTAGAGAGGCCATTATAAGGGCTTTCAAGCACAATTTTTACCAAAAAACACTTCAAAAAGGCTAAAACAAGATCAATGGAAGCAATTAAAGTCTACTAGGGTGTACTAGGATGAAGGTAAACTACCTAGAACAATGATCAATCAACATTATGGTTTCAAATTTGTTAAGTGGAATTTTGCATCTACAGATAAACACAAGTTCCCTAGGTGGGTAGCTACACCTAGAACAAAAGATTTAAAGATTTTAACCTTTTCCTATAGAAGATAGATAAGACAAGGGGCCTACTTGTTATATTTCACTTCCCTTTGTCTCCTTTGAATAGCTCTCGTCACTCCTTCTCAAATTGAATCCGCTCGATAAGTACTTGCAATCATAAACAGAGGACAAAAACCAATCAAAGCAAGAGATTTATCTACTATATGCAAATGGAATCAAAAGCATTTACACATATAATCATCATACATAAAGACAAGAATATGGGAAAAGGTGTAAACATCTTTATTAAGTAGAAGGAAGAGTTACAACCAAATAAGTCTAATCCCATGTCACTCATCCAGCTTGAGTTCCATCCTTCATCACACCAAAAGCACAACACTCTCGCAGCATAACAATACTTTTTTATGATCTCAAACCTCAAACCAATAGTATATCCTTACAAATTCTCAAAGTCCAGCCCCTTGATCACTATGATGAGTGCTCAATTTATAGGGAAATGGAGGTGGTTTTGTCATAAATTAGGCATTGAATGGATTTCCAATTCAGGATTTATTTTCCATGGAGGAAGGGATGAGAGGATAGGAGGTTATTTGATTCATTCCCTATCCAATTTTGAGCTCATAGGAGAGGATAAGAGGTGGGAATCTTCTAGAATGATCTAAAATGAAGAAATATTCCCAGAACCCTATGAAGATTTTTCTTAATCTCGCCCAACATAGATCAAAGTGGGCCTAGGTGCTTTACAGAGCAGGCTGGAATGGGCCTAAGTGCTTTGCAGAGCACTTACCCCTGACCAAGGCTGCGTTGGTCCCTCAAGGAGTCATTTCAGGATGTCTTTAGCCCAGGAAACTCTCAGGAATGATGGAATTCAATGTGGTGACTTGTCTAGGGTATGTAGCAACTGAATTAGGTTTTGATGAGCCCTAGTAGTACTGATCTGAATGTTGGGAGTGATGTGCCCAACTAGACTTGTAACATACCCACACAGTCATATTTTTAAGGATAACTTGCTTATCATGCTACTATGATCGTTCTCTACCAAAATCCCAACACACTAGGCAACCTCATTGTTACTTCACTACATTGTCATACAATAATGCATTTGTATGTATATTAGTCACACAATTTTTAAGGTTTAGGAAACCTCCTCTTTCTTTAAGCAAAGCATGCATTAACATATGTGAAATAAAATTAGACTTTTAGAAAACTCCCTATAGTGTTTTTGTTGTTCACACAAACAATTTTCATCGTATACATAATTTGATTTCTACTTGTCATGTTTAGGAACCATGCTCCATTGTGCACCAACGACAGTCTTTCCCGACCCATCACCCAAACTCAACCTTTTCCCATTTTATTTTTTTCGTGCTCTTACCAGAGTTTTGTGGCTTGTCTGCCACACCCAACAAATTTGTACTAAGATCCTAAGCATGAAAGTCGCAAGGAAGATTCAAAAAGAAATGAAGGGTAACAATACAAGAATGGAATTCACAATAACAATCATAAAAAAAAATCCAACAAAATAATATGCCCATGCGCAAATCAACAATCAAGGAAATAAACAATTCATGAGGTCAACAAATTAAAACCATATCACATAACCATTAAAATAGAGAAGTCCCAAAATTCACTTGATTCCCATGTATTTTCAAAGTTTAGTGCATCTTGCATATATATGTGTCTGTGTGTGTATGTGTGTGTGTGTGTGTGTCAGTCTAAGGCTTCTCCCAAGGTTCTCAGCAACCTTGAAGTCTCAATCCCCTTCAAGTAACTCATAGGGAAATCATTTTCAATATATGTATCCATATATTATGGAGCTTTAGAGGATATGTCCTCATTTTTGAAATATTTTATTATAGCTTCATGTCCCTATGGCTTGCATGGATTGTCCTCCTTCTTTTCCTTTCTATGGGAAAAGTCCCTCCTCAAGTGTTCCTCCCTACAAGACCAATATTGTAGGTTTTAACCCTGTACATAAATTACCTGCAAACAAATTCTTAAAAAATAGAGAATATACAATGGCTAGAAACACAAAACAAATACACATATTTTTTCCTTGGATCCCAAAATCGAGGCTACCAGATTGATTTTTCATTATATTCCTTTCAATTTTACAACACATATATATACATGTCGAAGTATCCATAGACCCCAATCCATTAACCCTGGATTAGAGCATAACTATAGTTCCCTTGACCAGATCTACAAGATACTATGGGCAGAAAACCACCATGCCCAAAACTATGTGCAAAACCCATGCAAAAAAAACCATAGGTAGGTCCTCCCACCTAATATAGGGTCCAAAAAAAGGATATCCTGAGGGGGGCTACTGCCCCCACTATGACCCCCACACTGCATGTGGGGCTAGTCGTGGAAAGAATATAACACACACCACATATTCTCCCACTTGTTGTTTTATTTCCACATAGGGGGTCACAAGAGAGCTTACCCATTGGTCCATCCCTACAATTCCCATTGTTTCTCTACACTAATAAAACTTCTTAGTTCTCACAGACTTCGTCAATGCATCTGCAACATTCTTTAAAGTGTCCACCTTTACCAGCAACACCTTTTCATCCTCAACCATATCCCTCACAAAGTGATATTGAATATCAATGTGCTTTGTCTTTGAATGATAAGTAGGGTTATTTTCCAAGAAAATTGCACTTTTGTTGTCACAGTCTATCCTTATATCTTGTTGTACTAACCCCATACTTGAATGAAATATTTGCAACCAAACTGCTTCCTTTCTTGCATGAGTGGTTTCCACATATTTTTCCTCTGTAGTTGAAAGTGCCACTATAGACTGTCTCTTTCTCATCCAACTGACTGCACCTCCAAATAGGAAACACATACCCACTTGTAGATCTTCTCTAATCCAGATCTCCAACCCGATCTTCATCAACAAAGCCACAGATTTCCAAAACTTTGTTGAATCTTGGTCTTCCTTGATAGCACAAACCATAATCATTAGTGCTACACAAATACCTGAAAACATGCTCCTTCCCTAGTTTTGACATAAAAATGCTCAATACTCCCACTGCATGTGTAATGTCTGGTCTAGTACATACCATTACATACATTAGGCTACTGACTATAATTGCATATGGAACATGAGACATGTCCTCTTCCTCTTCTTATGTCTTAGGACACTATTCAGCATATAACTTTACACCTACAGGAATAGGAACCTCCATCGGTTTACTATCCTGCATATTAAACCTTTGCAATATTTTCTCCACATACTTCCTCTGATTTAACCAAAGCTTCCTCTTTTCCTGATCTCATTTAATTTCCATGCCCAAAATATAGTTTGTAGCACCAAGATCCTTCATGTCAAATTTGGAGGACAATTGAGTCTTCAAATCTTGGATAATTCCTTTGTCATTTCTAATCAGCAACATATCATACACATACAAGACAAGATAAATAACACAAACGCGAATTAATTTAAAATACACATAGTGATACACTTTTCTTCCGGTGAAGCCAAGTCCCTCTATAAATGTATCAAATTTATGATACCACATCCTTGGTGATTGTTTTAACCAATACAGAGACTTTTTTAACATGCATACCAATTCTTTCTTTTCCTTCACCACAAAGCCTTCATGTTGCTTCATGTATATCTCTTCTTCCAAATCGTCGTGAAGAAATATTTTCTTCACATCCATCTGTTCTACATCAAAATCAAAAGCAACAACAATAGATAAAAATAATCTAATAGAAGCTACCTTCACAACAGGAGAAAAAATATCACTGAATTCAATTCCCAACACCTGGGAATAACCTTTTTCTAATAACCGAGCTTTATATTTCTCCACCTTTCCTTTTTCATTCATCTTCTTCTTAAACACCCATTTTATTCCAATGGGTTTCCTTCTATCTAGTAACTCCACCAGATACCAAGCCTCATTTTTGTCCAAAGATACCATTTCATCAACCATGGCCCCTTTCCATAGTTTGTCATTCTCTGAATCTACTACCTCCCTGACAGTTTTGGGATCATCATCAGTAATAGATAAATAAAAAATTGAATTGAAAGCAAATGGACTATACCTTTATGGTTTCCTTCTTTCTCAAACTTATCTTCTCATGGTTGGATTTTGTGTCTCTTCATCCTCTCATTGGTGTTATGTTGTAGAGTATGATCCTTCCTCCTTTAGCTCAAACTCTATCTTCTCATGTTCCTTTGGTAGGACTTCATATTTAATAACATATTTCACCTCTCTAAACATCACATCTAAGCCATACACAACCTTCCTTATTTCTGGGTTCCAAATCTTATAAAATTTTAAACTATCCTTATACCCAATAAAGATGCACCTTTCAAATTTACTATCCAACTCAGTTCATTTCTCCTTTGGAACATGTACATATGCATCATAGCTAAACACCCTTAGATCTGAAAGAGATGCTTTCTTACCAGTCCATACCTCATGTGGAGACTTATCCTCCAATGTTGATGAAGGTGATCTATTAACTAGGTAACATGCAATCTCCGTCGCCTTTACCTAGAATTCTTGTCCTAACCCGGCACCACTAAGCATGCTTCTTGCCTTTTCCATCAATGTCTTGTTCATTCTCTTTGCAACTATGTTTTGCTAAGGTGTGTATGGAGTAGTCTTATGCCATAATATACCACAATTCTTACATACTTCTTCAAATTCCTTCTTGCATAACTCTCCACCATTATCTGTCCTCAACACCTCTATCTTCTTCTCTATCTAGTTTTCCACTAGAGCCTTAAATTCTTTAAACCTGTCAAAGGCTTTAGATTTCTTCCGGGGAAATATATACATGTATTCCTTGAGAAGTCATTTATAAATGATACCTAGTACATAGGCTTACCCAATTATGGAACCGACACAAGTCCAAACACATCATTGTGCACAAGCTCTAATATCCCTTTCGCCCTCTTAACACTAGAGGACAAACTCACCTAATTCTTCTTCCCATATACACAGTGTTAACTGCAATCAAAATCTAGAAATCAATTATACATGCCTTCTACCATACCATTATCCTAAAGTATTAGAAGTCCCTTTTGTCCAATTTTTCCAAGCCTTTGATGCCATAGCATGGTCTTTTCTCCAAAGACCACTATATTTTCTGCTCCACTTTCAAGAACCACAAAACTATTGCACCCATCAATAATATTGCTACCCAGAAGCTTGTATAGAGTTCTAATATGAACTCCTCACATCAATACCAGTGCTCCATGAGACATCTTGTAGGTATTTTTCTTGAACACTGTTTTTACACCTACATCATCCATCTTGCTAATAGAAATCATATTTCTAGCTAATGCAGGAATATGAAAAAAACCTGGAAGTCTTCTAATCCTTCCACCATGCAACTTCATCTTGAATTTTCTGCGTCTGACAATTCTATACTTCCTATCATCCCCTAAGAAGACATCAACACCATCATATTTCTCATACTCACATAACCACTCCCTGTGGGGAGTGAAGTTAAAGGATTCACCTGAATCAATCAACCATGCCCCATGATCTACATGTGTACTTGAAGAAGAAGCCAATTACACATCCCCACCTTCATTTGAGGTGGTTTTTGTCTCTACAAAAGGAGCATAATTAGATCCCTTTCTTTCTCAGGATATTTAGATCTACAATCCTTTTTGAAGTGTCATTCCTTTCTGAATTTCTAGCACACCTTTGTAGGTTTTCCTGGAGATTTATATCTCTCTCTACATTTAGATCTACCACTCAAGGACTTATTTTTGTTTATGTTTTGGGACCATCATTGTATAGACAATGCATATCCATTCTAGCCTTCCATATTCTTCTGTCTCGTCTCCTCCAATAGCAAGGATGGGACTATTTCATCAAACTTCATGGTAGTTGTATTGCTACTTATTGCAACAACCAGACTATCCCACGAATCTGGTAGATAACACAACAAACCGATGCACTTATCTTCATCTAAAGTTTTAATATCAATATATAACAATTGGCTTACCACGGTATTAAAGGCATTCAGATGATTTATCATTGATTCTCCATCCTTCATCATTAGGTTATATAGCTTTTTCCTCGGGAACAATTTGTTCACCAAAGACTTAGATTGGTACAAAGTCCCTAACTTGTCCCACAAAGCCTTCATCATAGCTTCCCCTAATATATTCAAAAATATTGAATATGAGATACATAATTGTATTGTGCTCTTTGATTTCTAATCCAACTTCACCCATTCTTCTAATGACATTGCCGCAAGAATTGATCCCACAGATCTCCCACTTAACAAGGTCTACCACAAGCCTGAGAAAAGCCCCTCAGTAGCAAAGGTGTCCCCTTGAAGTTGAAACAACTCTGATACCAAATGTAGGTTTTAATCCTATACAGAAATTCCCTGCAAAGGACTTCTTAAAACACAGAAAATATACATTGGAGAGAAACACAAAAAAAATACATAGATATTTTCCCCTGGACCCTAAAACCGGGACTACCAGATTAATTTTTCATTATATTCATTTCAATGTTACAACACATATATATACATGTCGAAGTATTCATAAACCCCAATCCATTAACCTTGGATTAGAAAATAATCGTAGATCCCTTGATCGAATCTACAAGATACCATGCACAGAAAACACAGAAAACCATCATTCCCAAAACCATGTGCAAAACCCATGCACAAAAACCATAGTTAGTTCCGCCCACCTAATATAGGGTCCAAAAAAAATATTTGGGAACTACCTTGGACCCCGTAGAGGGGGCCTACCACCCCCCGTTGCACGTGGGGCTGGTAGTTGAAAGAATATAACGCACACCCAACAAACATGAGATAGGATTCTTTTTCTTTTCAGATTCATTGGACCTCTTCTGGGCCTTACCGTCAGGACTTTTCTCCATATCTTAGAGGTCAAGAGTGTACTACAGCAGCCCTTGAAGGCAAGCCAAATTCTTCCTCAGTATGGAAATTAACTCTGCTTAATACTTTTGACTCCTAATCAGCCTCTAATTCTCTTCCTTGCAGCTTTTAAGCTCAACCTTCACATCCCTAATATTAGCTCTTAAGTCTTTGTGCTCATCCTCAAAATTACTTAAAGTTATTTTCCTTTGGGTGAATGTCCCTCTTTCTATTCTTATTGGAATTGGTCCATATCCCGCTGCACCATACCAAAATACGTGCATCCATTTACTGCCACCAAGTCTTGTTATGTACTCCCACACATACTCAGTTATTAGTATATTAAGGTAATAATATAAATAAGTATACCAATTACCATTTTTTCTATGCTAAGCCAAGCAAAACCCTATAGCTATTCACACACCTCCAAAATTCTCATAAGCCATATGTCTCAAGATCCAAAGCATGATTAGGTAATTAAAAATAAATAAAAAATCAGAACTCCACATGCTCATGTGTATCTCAACTAAATTACAATTGTGCTTTCCTCGATTTAAAATACATGTCTTTTATCATACTCTGATCATTAACTCAAAATCAGCCTCTTCACCGAGACTTTTATTATCAATTTAAAAATCAACCTTTAAATTTTAAAATATTAGTCTTCTTTCCAAGGCCAATAACAACCTTTTCAGTTCAACTTCTTCACCAAGGCAATGATCAATGGCGTTTGTAGTCTCAAAAGTCTATTTAAAATCATTTATATTTTATAAACATCTTCCATTTCATATCTTATAAACATTTTTTTCCATTAATTAAATCTATCATGTATGTGCAAGAAATCTCATAATCAATGTATACTCAACATAGTGCTACACCCAACACCTAATTTCACCAGCAAGAAATCAAAATTACATCAACAAACATAGTGCTACAACCGGAAAAAGAAAGAAGTGAATATACAATCCATCATTACAATGCTATAATTAGCACCTATAACAAGCATTTATCAAAACACCTAGCTCTCTAATAAGGTCACAAACTGTATGCCTCCAAATCATTGAGGTTCTTTGTCATATAACATATATACCATGGAATT
>APFE030383344.1:3418-52361 GCA_000404065.3 Pinus taeda | reverse complement strand
GTACCCAAAGTCAGCTGCAAGTTATTAGTATTCTGATCTCAAAAAGATAAACAATTTATAATAAAGAGACCATTCATATGTTAGCAGACAGATTTGAGAAATAAGACTAAAAATTAGCTATGGAAATAAAGTAAAGGCAGCAAATTTGAATCTGTCAACTGAAACTACCACTAGATATAAAGCAAACACATAAACACACAAGTAATCCCGGGTCAAAACCTGCAAAAGAGCAATGCTGATCAGCTTAAAGAAAGGATTCAAAATGAATTAAAATGAAGTGAATTATGCTGTACATACATTAAGAAAAGGAAATGCTGAACATAAAAAAATACTATACAAGGTTAATATGAACAGGGGCCCTCCATTCACATAACCCAAAGAAGACTCAAAGTGTTGAAAGCTTCAAAACAGCATTGCTTCTATTACTCCATGTGCAGAAATTCACAGTCAAGAGTGCTAGAATAGCACTATTAAAACAGAGTCTTGGGAATGCACGAAAATTATAACAAGTTCGTAAAAATACAGCAAGTAAAAGTTAACATAAGCGTACGCAGACGCAAGTATTTATAGGCATCTGAAGGATATCCTATGCGTGCTGCTAAAACTGAAAATAAACAAACTGTCATGCGTAATTAAAACTGCAATAACACGTCATGAGCCTGCGTGGGTGAGCTGGAGGTCCTGGTCGTCATGGGCATTGAATCCAAAGTTGGATTATGTCCCCCACATCCTGCGTAACACGGGCAAGCCACCGTCTGAGCTGACGTGACCAAACAGCTCACGCATATCACCGTTAAGCTGCCTTCGTTGACCGGATCTTGCCCCTATTTGACCGGAGGTACAGATGACGTGGATGATTGAACAAATGGCACAGGAACCTCGAGCACCTTGATACCTAAGTACCCATGTAGCTCGTTTGGCAAAATGGCACGTGGAACCTTAAGAACAACAAAAAGGCTGCAGAATCTCCAAATGGCTGTGGAATCATCAGATAGCTGCGGAATCGGCAGAGAGCTGCGGAATGCCTGTAAATATGTCAAAATCTAAACAAAACAGTCACACATTAGCAAAGCTCACTTGATCATGCTTAATGACATCTAATGTAATGATCTGGGTGGTTTTACATGGAAAATGAGGTGAAAGAGAGAGATAAGTGATGAAAAACAGTAGGTAATAATGGATGATGAGGTGTAGGTTAGAGGTTCTACACACAACTATCACAAGTGAAAAAGGACACACCACTTAAAGAGTCATGCATAGAAACATGCAAGTAGTTCTTCCAGTAATGAAAAATAAACACGCATTGATAGTCACAACAATAGACTATTCGTACCTTTAATATCCTTAATGGGAAACACATGCAATGTCGTTGCATTTTTCAATAAAATCCAACATACCATAACATCCCTGATAACCATATTTTAGCTTCAAGCCTCATCTATTATCCAAAAGTTAAGCTAGGTCCAATACTTGGACTTACTACTCTATTAATTCAATAACAGGCACCAACTCATTCCTAAAGTTCTAGAGATGAAACCTTTGTCCACATTTCTTCTACTATAGAACCCATCTAGTCCAAGTGTTGAACCGAGAATCTCTAATACAACTTGTAAACATACCCCCTTACCCTGTTGGTGTACTTATTATGTTAATCCAACCTCCCTGGTACAATTAGAGAAATGGTGTAATTTTCTTTTTACCTGTATCCAAGTTTCCAAAACATAGTTTGTATTTCATCATGGTACTTGTCTCGACAATACTTCTCTGATGAGATAAATTTGGCCCCATTCAAACTCCAATATTACAAATTATGATCCTTTAAAGTCTCATTAAGTGTACCACCTCACTTTTCCTACCGTGTGTCACCCATGTGGACTCCACGTGGTGTCACGTGGCATTTCACTACACTACCATATGGTGTTTGGATCTTATGGATCTAGCGGTACTTTCCCATGTGGTGGTCTCAATGCCATGTACCTTGCATTACTCCCCATACTTACACGTGGGTGTATTGACCACACACACACACACATATATACATATACATACATACATACATACATATTTATATATATATATATATATGGTGGTGCACACATATATTTCCATTATACCCTCCCTCCATGTAGTCCTCTGTCATCTGATAGTCCAAATCAAATTACTCAATCAATGACCCTCGTCCAATAGCGCCACCCCCTCCCCTTACTGATGTCATGGGGGGGCATTTATATCTTGTTTCTACTTCATTATTTTAGGGTAGCAATCCAATGGTCCTCCGCCATGTGATTTATGTGATGCCTCACGCCCAATAGTACCACCCCCTCCCATTGACATCACAAGGGGTGAGGGGTTGTCTTCATTATCTTAGTTACAATTCATGGTTCCATGGTGGAGATATGATGGTCCACCACCCTCTAGAGCATCCAACAGTTTCCATTCAATAGCACCAACCCCCCTCCCTTGTTGACATCACAGGGGTGGTTGCATTATTTTGATCGACCATCAACCTTGGAAATAGATCTTCACCATCTATTCGAGCCTAGCTTCCACCCTTGACCACAATTCATGGTTATATGGTTCTACGACCAGATCCTTAGGGCTAAGGCCTCCCTTTATATACCATATCATTGTAGTGTTTCTCATTCCCCACAAGTAATGTATCAGGTACCTTATTGGCACGTCTATTTAGACCCTCTACTAAGTCGCACGCTCGCCATGTGACCGAGGGTTATCCCCATGCTCTGGTCACCAAATTGTGGCTCGATAATGTATTAAATATATTGTATTACAATGTACAATGTCGAAATTAGGTTCTCCACCCCACAAGTTTCCTATGGAATAACATTATATCCTATCAAGGCCTCTATCATACTCAAGAGTATGCATGGTTATAGAGAGGCACAAAGTCGTCATTAAGAAACTAGACACAACCTCATGATCTAGTTATCAACTTCCATTTATTCATACATACCAAAAGAGGACACACACATACACACATGCACTCACACACACACACACACATATATTTCAATAACCATGTTCGTGTATATTTATGTTACTTTGTCAAGCTTTGCAATTTTTTGCAATTGCATAGCCGTTGTCTAGTAGTTGAGCTTGCATGGAAATGGATTCACTTTTTAGGATTCACACAAGTTGCAAAACATGGTCTCATATACCTATCAGGAATGAAAATGAGGTAGTGTTTATGCATAAATGCATTCAATAGCATGGATAAAATCATACACTTATACCCATGTTCATATACAACTATATATTATAGGTAATCAAGAATTCAGGGATCATGAGAAATTCTTATAACCACACACAGTTTCTTAGTCAGTGGGAATGATATTTCATATACCAAACATTATAAGAATGCTTCCATATTGTTTCGTGGGTGAAAAAAACGTTTAGACTATAATTAGAGTTAGATTTATGCCTTCTCATTATACAAGGAGTACAATAATGCATAAAATCACATTCCTAATTATTTACATGCATCTTCCATTGTTCCAAGGACAAGCAAGACATCAGTAATCCATCACCATAGGAAAAACAACACGTCATGCATTCAAATGGTATGTGATTGGCTCAACATATTAACACAGGAGGCTATACCTCCTTTCAATGTCCACTAACACCAATAGCATAGTGTATTTATCTTGTGCACACGACACTAATTTGTATATTTTTCCCCTGTATAGAGAAAATTAGTGTGAAACCACAATCATAAGGAACCACTTACCTAAATTCCCATGTTGAGAGTTATCATAACCTCATTATTTTAATCATAGGAGAACCATCCATCATTCATGCAATCAATACAAGATCAACTTAACAATTTAAACATAAACTTCATGGAACATGATACATATGAAGACACTTATCTTGAACTGAGATTGGGAAATTGAGTCTGAGAAAATGAATCTCCACCCAACCATAGGCAAGCTACAACCAATCCTCACTTACAATTGTCACCCCCGAGCCATATTTCAAAGACTAAGGTAATTTTTTTCTCCAGCGATTAAACTCCAACTGCTCATTGAAACAAGGATTTCAAAGCTTCTCCCACCTCTACCCACCAACTATTTAAGTATTCAACACTTGAACAGATATTCCAAAGGCATGTTACCTCCACCCTTCAGTTATTTAACAACCAATATAACTTAGGGGATCCATAGATATAGATCTCCACCCTTCAAGGCTACAACACAGTGGTTACACCCATCCTAGGGATTCCAGATCCCCCTAAGAGCAATTTTTTCCTATCTTCTTATAGTGACACGGAGCTATGTGATATTTTTCTCTTGCACTTTGTTTGTTTTTCCTTCCTCCTCTACAATGTAGCCAATCATTATGTGAACTTGTTTTTTATGCTTTCTCCTTTTTTCCTTTTTCCCTCGATCTTCATTCTTCCGTGGGTCCTTGCTATCATGGTCCAACTGTTTTGGTTGAGTGGGAAGACACTCTTTTCCCCTTGTTTCTCCTTTCTAAGTGGTGGTGGGGATGTTGCTATATCAGCTCCCTGCCCCACTCTCTTATTGGTTGACTTCAACTATCCCTACTGCCAACACATCCCATCCTTCTTAAAAAAAAATTGTCTCTTCCTTGTAGAATTATCTATTGCAAGCATTGCATATGTTGTCCTTCTTCCCTGCTTAAATAGTTTATAAAACCATAAAATTTAAGGAACACCTACCAGCCTTTCAATGGTTGTCATGAAACCACTCAAGTTTTCTTCAAATCCCAAGCATGTAACCCCCTCAGATTTGGAATTTGTGTCCTTTTGATTCAACCCATTTTTTTGTTGTTAAATATGTACATTATATACATTGGTGGAAAATAATCAGGGGTATCACAATAGGCTAGTTTCATTGTAATTCTTTCTTGAAGCTAACCACTCCCAAGCTAGATTCAAAACCCAATGAGTGAAGTGCTAAATGGAAATGTATACCAACCAATTAGAAAAAACACATAGGAATCCAGAGATCACATAGTGGTTCTGTTATCACTCAGGTTGTCCCTAGGCTCCTAATAGGGATACGGCCGAGGTAACCAAAAACCAATCTTCTGATTGCATGTTCTAGCCCACCTGCAATCGGAGAGGGCTCTCTCCTTTCGATTCAACCTTAGTTGATGATTTTAGGCTAGCTTTCTGACTTCAAGGGAGTGTTGATTGTGATGGGAAAGAAGGTAGGATTCTCGAACAAAGAGGCAAGGTAAGGTGTGATAAGTTTCGAACCATTGGGCGTGGAGTCACAGATTGAGACTTGCGAGTGCTTTCTTGGTCACAAGGGGATATGGAGCGGGATAGCCACACAGGATACAATTTTCTGACTGCTGAAAGTACGGAGTGGACATCAGGGATGAAAGGCAAAGGAGAATCATTTCATCATGCTGATAAAGAGGAGAAATGGATGAATGGGATACAGGAGCAGTTAAGAATTCCTAAGACATGCACTCATATGTGAAAGAAATAGCATAAACCAGATCATTTAAGAATACAAGCTCATAACTGTTTCTGAAGAAAACATTGAAAAACGCAGAAATTGAACTTAAGGTGTAATGAAACAAATCTTAAACTATTCTTTTTTCCTGCAATTTAGAAAGGCGGAAAGGTGGTAAAAAACATAAAATTAAACAGAGGAGAGGAACACTTATTGGATCATGTAGAAGCACAGGAATTTCATGATCATTCCTTGGCCAAGAGAAAACATCAAGTAGTTTCACAATCCATGCTTTCAGCAATCTTTGATTATGGAAATTATGACAGTTACAGTGCGAGTCTCTGCTCAGAGAAAATGCTGGAAAGAAGACTGACCAACAACTACTACCAACCAACCAACCCCTCACAACAGTGCTCAGGGTGGTATTTATAAGCAAAATATCGAAAAGACATCATTACAACTGACCTCGATAGGTCTGCTTAGAGCACTCTTCAAAAATCTAACTGTTGCTGGAATTAAATGCAAGTAAATCTTTTTTGGCTGCGCTGGGGGCAGCTGGATCGGAACAAGTGACGAGGTGGCCTTTGGGGGCCAGATGCGATGCTGCTGGAATGATTGTGCTTCGGGAACTGCAGTTCGGTTCTGGTGTGAATTAAATGTGCAATAATTACGACTTGAGAGCTTCAAGTAGCTTCGCCCTCTTTCTATGAATCTGCTGGAAGATATTAAATTTTCTCCTGCTTCGGGCCGCTGCTCAAGATATTCATTGATACTCTTTGCCGCTACATTGACGGCTTCCGCTGTCGACTGATACTCTTTGACACGCTTGATGCCTGATGATTTGATCTGATACACTTTAAACTCTGTGATTGATCTGCTGCATTCTTTAAATCGAATCCTTTTGGCACGATCGGGTGATTTTCGGGCTTTTCGGCGCGCAATGGGCTGAGAAATCAGAAGATTCCCCAAAGATTCCCTGAAATGGCCTATTTCCCATAGCGATGTGCGATTAGCCTCTGTTTCTTGTTCTGGAGCTCCGAAGTGCGATTTTTCTTCCTATGCGAAGTTTCGGCTTTCTGGTTGCTGACATCAGCATGACGTCGGTTGTACGGCGGATGATGTCAGCTGTGGTGGGTCCCTGGTATAGAGCGACGTGGTGAGGTGCTGATACTGGAGGTAATGCGATGAAGAAACTCTGATGCGATCGCAATATCGCATCAGCGGGGAACGGAGGGTGCTTGAGTTGGACACTCGGTGCTTGCCACCGCCGACCACCGATATCGCAATATCGCATCGGCAAGGAATGGAGGGTGCTTGAGTTGGACACTCGGCGCTTGCGACCGCCGACTGCCGATATCGCAATATCGCATCGGCGGGGAACGGGAGGTGCTTAAGTTGCATGGAGAGGAAAGTGCGATGTTGCGATGCGATCTGGCTTTAAGGTTCTATGAAGTGTAAGTTTTGGGAGAAATGAGTAAGTTAGTGGGTGTGAAGGGAATTTGAGGTTTCGGAAGGGATCCGATTACCTCAGAGGGATTTTATACTTTGGAAGGAGTCCATTGTATCTGGGAGGTGGTCTTGGAGGTCAAGGGTTCTTGCTGAGTTTCAGATAAACTGAGCAATTCCCAAGAGTACTTATGGTTATTTTTCAACCAAGGGGAGGGATATTACGTAGCGGGATTTTACTTAATATTAATAAGGGGATGGGAAGAATAGGGAGATAAATAATAATGTTAGTGGTTAATATGGAGATGGTAAGAAAGCGCTAAGTTCAGGAGAGCTTAGGCTGTTAGAAGGGGGTAGGACCATACTTAAGAGAAAATATGCAACAACTTTGAGTAAAGCAGATCTTTACTCAAGCCAGTGTTATGAAGATGATGGAACTTAAGAGGTGTCAAGCAGATCTTGACCTCTTTTAGGGAAGTTAGTTAATGGTTGGGGAGAACAGAGAAGGGGAGTCAGTTATACCTCTTTTTGAACCTCTTGCATACAAATTCTTGCTGATTGTGTCCTGAATGATATGACACCTGAAAACCTGGAACTGGTCAGCAATTTAGGATTCAACAACCTCATAACTTCCTACCCAGCCTACTTACCTAGCATTTTTTCTTCTTTGTTTGGGGGTGCTCTTAGACTTGCAAACCTGTCATTCATTTTTATTTTGATGCTTTCCTATCTACATACTACCCTTATTTCTTCCAGAGCCCAGATTAAGCTGTTGGGCTCCTCTGCTTCTCTACCTATGTAAGAATCTTCCATGATTAAACTGTTTGGACATATTTACAATCTCTATATTCTAAAACAGGAAATTTAAACCTAGGGAGACCAAGATTAAACTGTTTGGACCTCCCTTTAACTGAGAAAGAGCGATACCAGGATAACTTTACAAAATTTGAAGGCAATTGAATGAACTTGAAGTAGCCTTCTTTACTTGGAGACTGCTAAGCAAATATGGAGCATTGCAGCAAGCAAAGTACGACATATTTGGCCTGTAAAATTCCAATCATGAAAATGAATAACCTGCTGCAGCAGGAAGCTAATAGTGGCTCCACTCGAGGATGGCTTCTCCTTGTGAGAAGTCAAGAACAGCAGGTCAGAACACCTTGGTTTTTAGTTTCTTGCTATCTCGTGCAAAACTGTAAAGCGCCGTCTGCTTTCTTCCGCGTGCTTTCAGTATTATAAACTCTAAAAAAGACCAAAAATGATATATACAAATATGTACAAACCAACTACCATCTTCCCTTTCAAGCAGGAGGATCATTGTAGTGTTTCAACATCCGGCCATTGATCGGGCCCTCTTCCATTGTGTTGTTATCAAGAGATTTGAGAAAGTAGGTGTTATTGCCTTGCACAGCGCTAATAACGTATGGACCTTTCCACAAAAAATCAAATTTTACATGTTTTCCCTTGTCTTCTCTTCTTGCATCCCATCTTAGAACTTTGTTGCCTACCCCGAAATCCTCTACTTTAGTTCTCTTATCGAACATTTTCTTGAGTTTTTCTTGTAGACCCTAAGCTCTATTGAAAACTTCTTCTCCGGTTTGTTGAAGGTGAATGGTCTGATTAATTCTTCTTTGCATGTCATTTGGTTCAGCCTGAAGTTCTTGCAAAAGTTTGATAGTAGGTATGCCCAGAGATGAAGGAAACCTGACTTCCATGCCATACACAAGTTCATAGGGGCTCATCCCAATGGATTTTTTGGTGGACAGTCGGTCTGCCCATAGGGCATTGGTGAGCTTTTTGTGCCAGTTATTTTTGTTCTCTTCTAGCATCTTCTTTATGATATTGATGAGGCTCTTATTGGAAGACTCGGCCAGGCCATTACCTTGCCGGTAGTAGGTTGTGGAGTGACCTAAGGTAATGTGGTATTTCTGGAAAAAGTTAATGATCTTCTTAGATTTGAAAGCAGCAGCGTTGTCGGTAATGATTTTCTCCGGGCAGCCAAACCTAGACAGGATGTTGCTTTCAAGGAATTGGATAATGGTGGAGTCATTGGCTTGCCTACACGGGATGGCTTCAATCCATTTGGTGAAATAGTCGGTGGCTGTTAAAATCCATTTATGCTGGCCTGAGGAGGAGGGATGAATTTCTCCAACGAAGTCAAGACCCCATTGTTGAAAAGGTTTCTCGGTTGAAATGGGCTTTAGGGGCAGAGGCAATAGCTTTCTTTTTCCTTCAAAGATTTGGCATTTGTGGCATGAGGCAATAAATCTTTTCACGTCTGTAAACAAAGAAGGCCAGTAATAACCAGCTCGTAAGATCTTGTCCGCCATAGATTTCCAATATAAGTGTCCTCCACAGTCACCTGCATGAAATTCTCTCATGACGCTGTTAGTTTCATCTATAGTTAAACATTTAAGCAAAATGCCTTCATAATTATTCCAAAACAACGCACCATCTATGACACAGAAGTTTGATGATTTCATTCTTAAAAATCTTTTCTTAGTTCTAGACAATCCTGGGGGAGCGCACAGGTTTAACAATACAAAGCAAATATCAGAATACCAAGGGGACTGTGTGAAGGTATCATTGATCTGTGGAGTCGCCAGCTCCGCTTCATCGTCCAGCTGATTAATGTCTAGTGCTTGGAAGTTTGTTTCAGCCATTAGCTTGGCTAGCCCTTGTCCTTTTACGAGCTTGGTGGGCTATATCTCAATGTCGTATTCCAGGATGCTAGCAATCCATTTGCCTCTTCTGCCTTCCAATCCTTCTTGAGTTAGTATATCCTTTACAACAGCATTAGGGACATATGCGATCACATGTGAGTAGAGGATGTAAATTCTGAAGTCTTTAATGGCTTTGACCAGGGCATAGGCTTGCTTTTCCATGATCTGAAATTTTAGGGGTGCGTCTCTCAAAGCTCGACTGAAGAAAGCTATTGGTTTCTCATTGCCCTGATCATCTTTCTACAGAAGGACTGCGGCTATGGTATGTTCTAATGCGAAATAAAAAATGATAAAGTCTCTGTCAAATTGAGGACTGGTAAGGACAGGTGTTTGAGTCAGGGCCGTTTTTATACTCTCGAAAGCTTGCTTGGCCTCAAGGGACCATCTCACCTTGGCGTCCTTTTTTAGCATGTTGCTCAATAGCCTTATTAGCTCGGCTAAATTGGGGATAAATCTCCTCAGGAAGTTGATTTTTCCAAGGAATCCTTGTAATTCTTTTGTGTTTCTTGGGTAAGGGATTTGGAGGATAGCCTGAATTCTTTCTGGGTCGATTCTGATCCCATCTTTTGATATTATATGCCCTAGCAGCCTACCTTCCTCTAGGGCAAACAGGGACTTCTTAGGGTTCAAAGAAATGTTGTATTTCCTACATGTGATGAAAATTTGCCTTAAGTGCTTAAGGTGTTGTAGGTTGGATTTGGAAAATGGGGTCAGGTCATCCAAGTAAACCACAAGGAAATCGTGTATCTCCTTAGCGAACGCAATATCCATTGCCCTCTGAAAGGTGGCACCGGATTTTTTCAGCCCAAAAGGCATTTTAACATACTTGAACGTTCCCCAGTGTGTGGTAAAAGTTGTTTTATCCTGATCGTCTGGGTGAACAAGGATTTGGTTAAATCCTGAGAATCCATCTAGTAGAGAGATCCTAGAGGAACCCACTACTCTCTACAAGATGTGGTCCATTTTGGGTAACGGGTAGTGGTCTTTTAGAGAGACTTGGTTTAGATTTCTCAAGTCTACACACAGTCTTATCTCTCGTGTTTTCTTTCTGGTGGGAACTAAGTTAGATACCCATTCCGAGAATCTAATGGGCGCGATGATCCCTTCTTCAAACATTCTTTTTATTTTTTTTCAATCATAGGGAGAAGCATGGGGTTGATTCTTCTGAGTTTTTGTTTGAACGGTTCCTGATTCGGTCTTAGGGGAATGGTATGCTGGATTACTGAAGTGTCATAGGACTTCAAGTCCTCATAACTCCAGGAAAATACATCTTGAAATTCTTTGAACAGATCCACATATTTTGGTTTTTGGTCAAGAGGCAGATTTTTAGAAAGTTTAATCATTCTGGGATGTTCTGATGTTCC
Organism: Pinus taeda; assembly: GCA_000404065.3. NCBI lineage: Eukaryota > Viridiplantae > Streptophyta > Pinopsida > Pinales > Pinaceae > Pinus > Pinus taeda. The sequence goes on along the minus strand of APFE030383344.1, from coordinate 41,384 downwards.
TATGTTGTATTCTTCTATGGCAGCATCCAAAGGTTCCATCTTTGGTTTTCTGGCCACATCGTTGTCATCAAACATGTCTTCCAATGGGGTAAGGCCAACAGGCAAAACATTTCCTTTTAGGTCAATAAACTCTTCTTTTACTTCGGCTGCCTTAGGTGAACAAAACTGTTTCAGTTGCCCTATGTTTGTACTGTCAAAAATAGTTGGGCTAAGTATTTGTTTAGCCATGGTGGCTGTTAGGGTCAGGCGATCTTCTTCTGCTAACTGTTGTGATTCGGCTATAGCATCCATGTCAATGTTTGTGCTAGGGAATTCATCTTCTAGAGTCAAAAAATTGTTAATCTGGGCATCATCTTGGAATACCTGCCAACTCTCGACATTGTTAGGAATTGACGGTCTGTGTTTTACTTCTGCGGTGAAGTGGTGACTTGGTCCAAAGGGAAGTCTACATGTGCTAGCGAAGGTAGCTAGGCTATGGGCATGAATATTATGATCTCGTGCGATTTTGGCCAACTCAAAATCACTGAAGGTGCTAAGAAATTCGCTGGCAGCGGCTCTGTAAGCTCTCATTCTACTATCATTAGCGACGAAGTTTCCCTTTATCTATTGTATGATGAGGTCAAAATCACCCAGGATGGAAATTGTGGTAGCTCCCAGGGTTTTGAGCAGCTTGGGACCTAAGAGGAGGGCTTCATACTTCGCCATATTGTTTGTACATCTAAAATTGAGTCTATAGGCATGGCCTTGTGCATGATTCTCGTAAGTATTGTAAATCCACACTCCAGCCCCTGCTCCTAACTTGTTAACTGCACCATGAAATTCTAAATACCATGAGACTTCTTGTCCAAGGCGTGTATTGGGGATTCGAGTGGTATGTGGAGCGGATGAGCTGGTGACTTCTGTTTCGGGATTTTCTTCTTGTCCTGTGCTGGTTGCCCTGGCTGTTGAGACAATTTCATACGAATTGGCAACTGCTCTCTTATTGGCATCGGTTTCTTGCTCTAGGGATAACGATTTGTCAGGAGTTGGAGGGCTTGTATTATCATTAAACAAAATAAAAGAATCCATATCAGAATGGATTGAGTATATTGAAAAATTTTGGGGCTTCTCCTCACTACTTACCACATACTTCATTAATGTCTCCCTATAAAGTCTCTTTGGTTGCCCAAAGACAGATATAGTGGCGTAAGAGAGGTTGAGTTGAAGGGATCCTTGCAATTTTGCTCCCCATGATCTGGATAGCAGCATGCCATACTTCGTGGGAATATTGGCAACTACTATGTCCATTAAGATTGTCGAGAACCTCATCACTAAATGGTGAGGGAAATGTATCATGTACACAAGAAATTTTCAAGCTACGATAGTCCATTCAAATCTTTATTTGTGTAGCATAATTTTTGTTTTGTATTACAATGAAACTCACCAACTCTGCCTCATCCCACAGAAAAATAAGCCTTGATTCTAGCATCTTGTCTATATATTTCTTCACTTTCTGTTTAACTATTGGATTCAGTCTGTAACGATGGTTCTTTACTAGCTCTGCAGCGGGTTTTAATACAATTTTCATCTCCTCTAGGTCTCCCTTGATCCCTTTGAGTTTCACAACAGGCGATGGAAACAAATCCTCATATTCTCTTAGGAGGTCAAAAATCTGTTTTGTAGATTGTTCATCCCAATAGTATCCAATCGTGACTAGCTTTGGTTTTTCATCTACCCTGATGTTATGCTTCCACAACTTCACTAGGAGAAACTATGGTGCATAAGTTATATTTCCATCCTTGATGCCCCTTTCCTCTCCAATTTCGTGGAAAGGCAAATGTCGTAACTCCTCCAAATAATCCTCATTTGGTTCTTTATCCACCTTTCCATAAGCCATTGCTTTAGGATATCTTGACTCATAGACATTCTGTAAGGTCCTCTAGTCTATGCACCCATCCTTAGTTCACCCGATGCAATAAAAATTCGCTTGACAACCTGCAATCCATTAGTCAGCCTCCTATCATAGTTTGAGAAAGAGAAGATGTTGAAAAAATAATCATCCAAGCTATTGTAATATCCCATTTTCCTCCTTATTTCTTCGTGTAAATACCAGGATTTTGGAAAGGTTCCCAAGGTATGTATTAACCCATGTACCCAAACTCCTTCAGAACTCCTTCCCAGTTCCATCTGTCCTTACAAATTTTCAAGTGTTGTCAAGGGTTAGAGTCCCCTCATTACTTTACAAATTCTCGAGGGTACTCCCCCTCATGTCTGAACCTTACTTCCATTTCTTTCTTGATCTTCTCACAGTTACGAAGGTAGTTGTGGTGAACTCCCCACCATCGTATCGGTGTCACTTACAATGCAACGTTTAGTAACAGTATTTTATGCTCTTTAATAACAGTTGCATCAATCCTAATGAGAAACGAATTTACTGAGTCTATAACATTAAATATAGGGAAGTCCCTTAGCTCCATTCCAATCCAATTCATGACCTAACATATTGCAATGCAATGTCTAGTGTTGATCTCATATCCACTCTACTGCCAATCGTCCCATGTGTTTTCTGAGCCAACCTCTGAACAGTGAATAATTCTATAGCTAACATATCATTCAACTATTGGGTTTATGTAGTCCTCCCTTTTACTCGCTATTAACTTGTAAAGATGATATAACATATGTGGCTCTTCTCTATCATTTATTGGTTCTGTTAATGTTGGTCCCTGATATAGGTCTAGAGGTTGAATAACACTTACTCCTTCTACCTCAAAAGTCATTAGTTCCTTCTTTAAGTTGATTATAGCATAAATGTCATATGCCCAGTCTATATCAAGTAGTGCTTGGTAAGGAACCTTTTCTCCCATAATATCTATTAATTTTAAATTTGCATGGACCTTTACCCCTTATACATCCACTTCTACATCCTCCAGTCTCCTAATTGGAAGTATACAATACTCATTCACCATCCTCAATTGGATTGGTGAGAATGACAATTGAGGTTTCTCTAGTGTTCCTTGGTACGATGTTGATATCAGAGCCAATATATAGCATAGTGTCCTTCATCTAAAATCCTACAATCTGAGCATCAATTCTAAATTCTATGCATGTTCTCCTCTTGTTCCTTTGTACTCTACTAGTGTGTCTTTCGAGCAAGTTAGTAGAGAAAAATCCTCCCTCAACCTCCTCCTTTGGGATGGCCGCATTCAAAATTTTCTACAACTTCCCAGCATATGGTCGTCATTCACCAGATCCAGGAATAGTGTAAACCATTCCTCAACAGGTCATATAATTGTGAATTGTGGAAGTTCTAGGCTCTTAGCTCTATGAATCTCTGTATGCCCCTTTTGTAGTCTTGCGCCCTCAGCGAGATTGTCAAAAAATTTTGTTCCCTCCGTTTAATACTACTTTTGTTTCTCAGGGTCACATGAGATATTTAGGGAGGCCAGTCTAGTGATTATGGGCTAGTCTGTGTTTCCTCAATCAACCCTATTCATTTTTCCTCCGCGTGTGAATATATTAATATTTGATAGGGGGATGTGCTTGTTATTGTTGGCTTTGCATTAATCAACTTCTCTCCCCTCTGCCAGTTCTACTCCTCGCATCTTTCAATTATCTCTAGACAATCCTCTGTTGCATATACAATGACCCTACACTGAGAGCACTAGGGCTTCCTTCGTAGCAAGCAATTTCACACAACATGTCCTTCTTGGTCATAGCTATAATAGAAAAATAGGCCTCTACCTCCTGCCCTTACCCTCCCTTATTCCTCCTCCTCCCCTCCTTGAGAAATCTCATTGACTCGGAAGATTGCGCATTCTAACCTATATGCGAGACCATATAATGCTCTACATTGGTCAAGGTGGTGAATAATGGAAGTACATAACTCACAATAATTGTTATTTGGAACATTGGAGTACTTTTGTAATATTGGGGACAGACAAGGAGAGTGTTCATACCCCCTACATAATTCACAGTAAGATGATTGGTTGCTGTCAGGATACAACTCTTGCGATCCTACGTACATGAATCTCACTACGGATGTAGACCTAGGTGGTCACCATGCAGGCCGATTGCAGATCCTTCAACTGCTCTATTAGACATGAAATTTGATGTTCAAGACCCAAGATATATGGATCATGTGATGTTTCTGTCCCCCAGTATTCATGTAGGTACCCTACCATAACTTCTATTCAATTTTCTTGCTGGAGAGCATCCTGCAGTGTGTCTATGTGTTGTTGTGACAATGGTGTACAGGTGAGGGGTAACAATGCTTTGATAAACCAATATCTTTAGTGATTCAGGTCTATTGGGTAACTGCATTTATCGATTTCATCCTTAAATTTTTACATAAGTTCCCAAGTGGTCTCTCACTCCGGTTGCTTTATCTCCCACAACTCTGACAACCATTCCTGATCAGTTTGGGGTAGTTTAAATTCTTGTACAAATTCTCTTTTGACATCATCCATAGTTGGTTTCTGGTGTAAATCTAACCATTTTATTAACCACCTCAAGGCCCTATCCCTGAGAGTGGTCTAAAATTCAATTAGCTTCATGTTATTAGGTGTCTGACAAGATCTCCAGATGGGATCCCATAGATACTAATGTTGTTCTACATCTTCGTTCCCCGTGCTAGAGAACTCGGGATACCTTGTGAATGATCCCACCATTTTTCACTGAGTCCATGCTAAAAGAACGAATCCTTGTGATCCTAGTTGTAGAGATCCTTTTAAGCCCATATTGTTGCTACTATTTCCACTACTACTAGTACCTTTAATTAACATGCACACTGTGAACTCTTATATTTTTTTATGAACTTAGAAAGGAATTTGTCAGGATTGTTATTGAGTCCTAGGGGAAGGTTGGGGAAGACACTACCTGAGCTTCGGGGGGAAGGGGGGGGGAGGGGGGTGCATCATTGATTCTTTTGTACGAATCATCTTCAACAAACAGTCTTTGTATAAAAAAATACATATCATTCTCTAGGCCTTCCTCCAAGTTGACACGACCTTTTCCTTCCAACCTCTGCCTCTCCACTAGTGAGGAAGGGCCCTTATCGCATTCTGAACCCCCAGTGGTTGTATAGATATCTATTATGTCCACCGAGGTTTCTTCCATCCTGTGTCCTTCCCCTAGACTCCTCACCATCGCTCCTACTTGGTGCAATCCCCCTTATTTTCTTATAATCCTCTACATGGCCCTTTCCTATAATATCTCCACTATTTGCACTCTCCTTTACACTCTTATATCCCTTGCCTTTTGGGAATCATCTATGTTCATCCTCCTAATAGCCTCATAGTTCCCTACTCGATAGAATCCCTCCCTTTAGATCCTTCCCCCAGTACTAGGTGTTTATGTTGTCATGCTTGGACTTTGGAATTCTAGTAAGCCCTCCTCAATCTTTAAGACCTTGATCTAAAGGGTTACTTCTTTTAGCAACTTCCTTTGCAACCCTACCCAGAGCAAAACTTTAGCCTTTGAAAATTTCTAATGGCTTTCTGCGACAAACTCAATAATATACCATTCCAGTGTGGTATGTACCCATAAATCTACTACCCTAATCAGATATGTATCAAGATGATGTATTGCACTAAGATATGCTTGACTCGAGTTGTGATGAGATAAATTTTGTCCGTTGGACCTCCCTTTCACCTGTAATCTCCACAACAAGTTGTAAAATTCTTCTGGAAATTTGCACCAGAAGATCTTGTATTGATCACTCATCAGTTTCGAATACAGGATTCTGTCGTTTAGTTTCACAACAATTTAACAGCAGAGTTGAGCTTGCTAAGAAACAAATTGGTCCATTTACTAATACCACCAGTTATGTAGTTCTTTATTAAAGATTCTTGATACCATATTCTAAACCCTCTTTTTGAATTTTAGGTCCTGACAATGAAACCATTTGTTAGCACAAAAATAGCAATAGGGTTAAGACTCCAGGTTCAGGCACAAGGGGCCAACAAGCCTCTATTGTAGTCTAGTACAATGTCAACATTTTCACCGTACCTAGGATGGGTAAGGAGTCTCACCCAAAGCGTGACGCAACATAAGTAAGAGGAGGGTGGGAATATGAAACCATGGAAACTATATAAAAATATAGAGAGCAAGGGATAATAACTTAACATTCAAGCCAACCATATCAAAACCCTCTACGCATTCTGTAACAGAGAGACTACCTAACCAAGTCCATATATAAAATATTTGAATAACCAAAACAACACACAATGATCCCATAACAATATTCTTCATTACTATAAAAATAGGCACATTACGTAAGGCTCACGACCTCTTCCTCATCATCAGAACTCTTACAGATGGGATATAAACTCATACAACGATAATCACGAATATGTTCTCATAGCTTCGGAACATAGGACGAATTGAATTACCATGAACACAATATAACCATCCAACCACTTCATCGCTTTCCTCTCTAATTTTTGTCTTCTTCTTTATTTTTATGCATGGCAGCCCGAACTTCCAGTTCCTTTTCTGCTACTCGGTTGTCTTCATGCTCAACTACTCCTTCTCTTTCCTTGTTCAACTATCTCATCTTCTTCCTGTCACTCCTCTCCAATTTCCAATCCTCCACCATTCTTTTACCTTTCCTCCTCTATCAACTTTTTAAATTCCCAATGACTCTTTCCGCCACTTGTCACTCACCTCTTTCTCCGCAAAATATCACAAAATGAAGGCCCCAACACTAGGGTTGAAAATTTCTTCTAAAACATCGTAGAGGTCTATTCAATTTTTTTTGTGCTTGTTTAGGCTGAGTCTCCATTCTATAGATTATTTCGGCCAAGCTCCTAAACATGTAGTGATATCATCAATTTTATGATCCTCTTCCTTAGTATTTAATGATGAACAAACTTATATCTTTTCCCTCAAATTTCTCTCTTCATTTTCTACTTCTTCTCTGAACTTGCTTGATGTTTCTTTGTTAGCCTCAATTTCCATTGCATCAATTTTCATATCTGTCAGATTTCCTATTTACTTTCCCTTAACATCAATGCAAGGTCATCATTAAAGCTTTACAGAACCTAACTTTAGCTACGGTAACTGGGGGTTTATAATATGTAGTAATATTATTATAAATTTTATAAAACCTTTTTGATAAAAGCAAATACAACTACATTAGGATTTCTTTTGACATCCTCAAGCTTTGTCAAATAATACACAAGATCCTATTTTATTCCAAATTTATTTATGAAAATGTTGCTTAATTTTTCTCATGTATGAATATCATTTTCCTACAATTGCCTAAATCAAACCCTAACATTTCCTTCCAAAGATTGAACAAACAACCTCATGTATAGATCTCCATGTTCTATGTCTAGATTATCTTTAAAATCTAAGAAAGCAGATAAGTGATCTTGCATTTGATCCTGTTTATTCATTATATCTAGGTAAGTGATTCAAATATCCATTAGAGAAATTAGGGAGTTGAGCTGCAAGTGATAGTACGAATGTTGCATATCTAGTAACCATAATTCCCCCAACACCAACCATGATTGATTGTGAAGTTGTATGTTTATAGATTTAGGGCTTTCTGGAGACTCATGTTTTGGGGTTATTGTCTTGTTTGGAGATTGAGGATGTATTATAAACTTTTTAACCTTAAGAATTCTTATTTATTGATGTTCATATACAAGGGGATTGGAATAAACCTTAAATTCTTCTTTAGGATGATCAAAAGTAGAAGGAAAAGTATGAATAATAGCGTATATAATGTATCCTACATTAAGTTTAGGTAGTTGTATATCACGTTCAACTTTTGTATCAAATGTCTCAGAAAGTGGCATAGGGTTCAAATGATTCAATTTGGTCTACTAATAATGCATTTTTCAAATCTATTCTGTTAGAAATAAGTTCTAAGACATTTCGGGGTAAATCAGAAAGTTCAGGGGATACTGGAATATATTCTGGTTGATCATACTATGGAATCGACTTTAGTGGAATAGAAGAAGAAAATGATTCAAGTCTGTGTTTGAGAGAAGGTATCCAAACAAGTCTCTCTATACAGGATAATGGTGCAAATAATTCAGGATCAGAGTGAGACCTAGTGTGTCTTTGTGAAGCCATATTTTAGCTTAGGAATTTTCCTGGTGAATTTTTTTAGCCCACTAGTCTCTTATTCACCATTAAGAGGGAAGTTTATTCATTGTTCTTGGGAAAAATAACTTCCAAATGTAATTCCCAACAACGCCACCTAACTGATGTTATATCTTTGTAGATAGTCCTCGACTCAAGAACTACGCCAAAGCACCAAATATGAGGGGCATGTATGGAATGGAGGATCCAAAGATGAAAATACTTCTTTTTTCTTATAATCTTTATTCCTTAAGTTTAATCAAAGTGTTGGTGTTACATTGTAACAATATATAAAATTTATGAATTATTTGACAGAAGAATTACAAATAACTTAGCAGACTGAAAATCCTCCCTAAACATATGATCATCTAAGTTGTGAAGAAATGTATAAATGAATATCTATAGTGAACACATATATATTTAATCATAGCATAGAAGCAACGATCTATTGATTTATGGGTGACCAATTAAACACAATTTTCAAAATTTTCATAATATAGAAAATAACTTTGCTAGGGACATAGGGGAGGTTCATAATCAGCCCTTCCATTCCCAGTCTCCTACACTACCTCAAAAATATGAAAAAAATTATTATGAAAATCACTTGAAAAACCTCACAAGTACACAAATGTTGCCACAAGTAGAAACCAAAACCCTTTGATGATCTTCAAGTTGAAATTATTATAGAAGTTTAAAACAAAATTCCTCTAGGTATCAACCATTTCTTATTAAAAAATAAGGTATATATAGAGTAACTTACAAAATATTCTATATTCTAATGGATTTACATTAAAAAAATTATTTATCCAAAAAGTTGGATGATATCCAAACAAATTTGACTGCAAATAGAAAAATAGCTCCAACATTATCTCCAATTGTGCTAGATTGCTGCATCTAGGTTTGATGTATTTGAAACATGTATATCCTTTTTCTTGGAATCCTCAATGACTCTGATAAGTTATTGATATGTTACATTGATAAACTAAATTTTTTCAACTACTTTGACAAAAATTCTCACGCTCTTCATTTACTAGGTAACCAAGATCAATCATTTGCCTATAAGATTCATCTACCTCAATATACTTCTTAATATAATGTTTTACAGTAAATAATTTTTTAATTTGATAATAGATGAAAAGATCATTAGCTAACATCTGAAGTAGATTCTCTTTTGTAATCATCTGGCCTTTTGAATTCTTGAAAGGTGGAAGACCCTTTTGTTGAAGAATAGAAAATATTCAGTAGAATTTATTGATCTGTAGATTAATATTTTCATATTTTTCCTTGGCCTTTAGCATCAACGTTTTCTTCACAATAAATTTCCTAGCATGAATGATTGATTACACCTTGTCCTAAATTCCCAATTCTTCAAGTTCCCCTGTAAACTTTGTATACATGCCTTTAATTATTTTACTTGCTTGTCCATATTTGTTTTCCAGTTGTATTTTGATATCATTGATGGCATCCTTTACCCATTCATGCAACTCCTCCTTCTCTATAATAATGTCAATAGAAGCCCAAATGTTGGACACGTATGCCATAATCTCCATCCATATTTGTTCTTTGGCCAGTGAGAAACATTGAACATAGTTATAAATGCTCAAATAATGTTCTAATTTCTTTTGTAAACTTGAATGCTTCTGCATCTCGACCACTAAAGCACTATCTTATTTTTATTTATTTTGTTCAACTCTATCCAATTTTTCATTTAATTTTCCAATTTCAACATCCTTCAAGTTAATAAAGGATAATGCTTCTGTTAGATTATCCGTAGAATCTCCCATTGAACTTGCTTCTACTGTTGTAATGATTGTGCTGCGAACAACCATTTGTTCACGCAAAAGAATGAGAAGGGCTTAGAAAAATATAGTTTTCATGAAGTAAAGCTATCCAACTCTTGTATGAACCATGGAAATATGCAAAAGGGATTATGATGTGACAATAGGGAGCGTTAATGAATAAGGATATATCCTTTTCAATCCTTGAAGATTGTTGGTCATTTTGGGCTCCAATGTAAAACAAAAATTGTTATATAATAAGAAAAACACTCTTAGATATTAAACATGAAAGTAGATAGTTATTTGGGCCCTTGGTTAACATATTGAAGAGAATAAAGAGGATGAGTAATCATGAGAGATTAGAGAGAAGAGACGGAAGTGTCTCCCTTTGTGTGTGTGGGGTAGAGAAAACAATGGGTTGAATCTCAAGTAATATGGCATCATTATCAAGATATGTGTAAGATAAGTATTGTAATGATTTTAATGACTTATTGAGTTAGGAATATATATGTTTCAGGTATGAAATTTGAGTTTTATGGATGTGATAAGTGTTACTTCAAATGGTTATGATATGATTTTTAATTCCTTTGATTATTGTTATAAGCTTGTCCTAAAATTCCAATGGCATTGCATGTGTTATAAGGCAGTAAAAAAATAATTAAAAATTGTTGTCCATGATAGCTAATAGCAAGAAAATATGTAGTGAAGAAAATGACATATTGTGGGAGATATTTTGTAGCCTTTGCGAGCTTGAATTTTTAAGTTCGTTTAGTGACTTTAGATATGAATGTTACTTTTATAAGGAATATTAGAGTGATACTTGTTGTATGTCCATGAAAATATACAAGATATCCTTATTTATGTTGGTTTGTCTAAAAGGACCAATATGCATGTTTTACAATGGCCTGTTTCACATCATTTTGATGGATTCCTAGGTTTTAAAGATGAAAATGATGAAATGGTTGGGTAGAAACTATTAGGAATGATGAATCAAACTTAAATTAGTTTGAGGATGTATAGTGATTGATTTTAATTTTTTTAACCTGTGTTTCTTAGTTGCATTGACCTTCTTGAAGAAAGGTGCTCTTCATTTCCTCAATATCCCTAGGAACTTCTTTATTAAATACTCTTTTTAACTTACATAAAAAAGGATACATGGTGATAAATTTCTTGTTTTAACATACCCTCCAATTATGGCATACCATGCAATATCTCTCGCAAACTTTGCAAGCTTGACATTTTGAGTTTTTTGAGTGATTTGGGATATGAATATTAATTTTATGAAAGATATCACTGCACTAATTCCTAAATGTCATTGGGAAACTCTAGGACACTCTTATGAATAATGGTTTTCCTTATAGGATTCATAATCCTATCCAACAATGACCTTTTTGGCTTTGTTTGGATGTTTTATTGGGTTTTGAGGATGGAAATGATGGTCTAATGGGAAGTAACTAAAGAAATGATGAATAAAACTTGACAATAGTTTGATTATTTGTAATGGTGGAGTTAAACGTGTTTAAACTTTAATTCTACTTACATTGACCTCCTTGAAGATAAGTGCTAGTCATTTCACCATATCCATAACAAACTCTTATTACTATGTAGAGATTGTTATATAACTAGTATGATTGTTCTTCAAAAGAATTTTGAATTGTTTATATCTATTACATGATGCTTTATATTATGGTTTTATCTTAGATTTAGTTATTCTTACCCCATGAAGTTTTATGACATGTTACATAATTACACATTAAGAAATCATAAAATAATGATAACATATAAACGTGTAAATTGATAATTCATTTCTTATATTTGTAATGAATTTGATGATTTTGAATCCATGTTTTTAATCAATAAATAAAGTGCTAAATGCAAAAACGTGAATACATTAAACCCTACAATCATACGTGGTCCTCCTTCAAGGGAGTTAAACCCTATATCCATCAGATTCCATTAATTATGTTTGTGTCCTCCTTGAAGCGAGTTAGACCCAATGTCCATAAGATTCCAATAATTATGTTTACGTTCCCCTTGAAGCGAGTTAGACCCAATGTCCATAAGATTCCATGACATTGTTAAGTTTGAGTTCGGTTGTTGAAAGAGAGAATATTTTTTAGTCATTACTAAAATGTCCAAGTATTGATATAAGCACTTCCATTTGACCATCCATTAATACTACAGTCAATATATCAAAATTTAATGATGTCGAGCATTTATGTTTATTAACATATTTAAAAGTTATATAATGTTTGATTGCTAAATCAAGTGACCTATTGAATGATGGCTTGTTCACTTAAAATGATGATACCCTTATTGGTAATATTTCTTATCCTTATTCAGTGTATATGTATATGGTGTTTATTGCATGACAAAACTTGATTGGTGATCATGGTGAGATTAAGTCTTTGTGATGTGTGTGGTTTGAATTTCAAATCCCCTTAAAATCCTTTTTAGCAGTGTGTGAGGGAGAACATGGGTTCACCTAGAAGTTTATTAGTAGTAGTCAGAATCAACCATGTATTACATGGATACGAGCTCAACCTAATTTCCAATTCATCTATATAGAAAAAATGATAGCTAATTGTAGGAAAAATATTTAGAGAAGAAAATTAGAATGTAAGTACAACTAAATAATGAAGACAATTAGTATATTTCTTAAAGGAATACAACACTAATGACATTGTTACTCTAAAGGTGATGTTAATGTAATATACTAGTGTCAACTCGTTCAATGTTTTGGATCTAGTTGTGTAGATGTAAGTAGTGCAAGAATATACTTTTCATTATTTTATTTCTATATACCATGATGTAGATTTGTCTTGCTGATTTTGGAATATTATAAGTATTGTATTTGAATATTAATAACAGAACCACAACCAACTAACTAAAAAATATCATCTAATGTCCTATGAACCCACCAAAAGGGAAAATTGCGGGGGTCCATGGGGATTGACATATATAAATTTTCTATAACTATATTCTAAATTCTTTCTCATATTTCATAATATTAATGGAAATATAATTAGGAGTTTAGTTAAATGAATTAATTATCGTAGTAATTACCCCCTATAACTAACAGATTAACCAACTACCTCCTCATCCTCACCCATTCATGCATGTAAAAGTATAAGAAGAGCTTGAGAAAAATATAGTTTTCATGAAGTAAAGTTATCCAAGCTCTTGTACAAACCATGGAGATATGGAAAATGGATTATGATGTGACAATAGCGCCATGAATGAATAGGGATATAGTATTTTAAATCCTTGTAGATTGTTGGTCATTTTGGGCTCCAATATAGGATAAAAATCGTTATACAATAAGAAATAAACTATTGGATATTAAATATGAAAGTAGATAGTTGTTTGAGCTCATTGTAAGAATATTGAAGAGAATAAATAGGATGAATAATCCTGAGAGATTAGAAAAGAGAAGAAAATGTCTTCCTTTATGCATCTATGTGTGGTAGAGAAAACAATGGGTTGAATCTCACCTAATATGACATCCTTATTAAGTAAGATATGTGTAAGATAAGATTGGGATGATTTTCATGCTTTGTTTGTTATGAATATATATATTTTGTGTATGCAATTTGAAGTTTGTGGACGTCATAAGTGTTTCTTCAAATGAATATTATATGTGTTATTGCCTTTGACGATTGGTATAAGCTTCTCCTAAAATTCCAATGGCCTTGGATATTCCATAAGGTAGCAAAAAAAAAAAAGTAAACATTGTTGTCCTTTATAGATAATAGCAAGAAGATATGTAGTGAAGAAAATGACATATTCTCGGAGAAGTATTGTGGCCTTTGCAAGCTTGAATTTAGAGTTATTTTAATGATTTTAGATATGAAGGTTTCTTTTCTAAGCAATAGTAGAGTGATACTTTCTAGATGTGCACAAAAAAACTTCATTATTTCCTTATTCATGTTTGTTTGTCTAAAAGGGCCCATGGGCATGCTTTACAATGACCTATTTCACCTCTTTTTGATGGTCCTAGGTTTTAAAGACGAAAATGAATAACTAATTGGGTAAAAACTATAAGGAATGATGAATAACACTTAAAATTTGTATGATGATGTATAATGGTTGATTTTAATGTGCTTAACCTATGTTTTTTTAGTTGCAGTCACATTCTTGAATAAAGGCACTTGTCATTCTCCCCATATCCCAAATAAATTGTTGCTGAATACTTGTATTAACTTCAAGGAGGATTCATCATGATAAACTTCTCATTTTAACATAACCTCCAATTATGGCATATCATGGAATATCTCACACAACCTTTGCAGTCCTGAAATTCTGAGTTTTTTGAGTGATCTAGGATATGAATGTGAATTTTATAAAAGATAGCAGTGCACTGCTTCCTATATGTCAATGGGAAACTCTAGGATGCTCTTATGAATGATGGTTTTCCTCATAGGACTCATAATCATGTCCGACAATAACCTTTTTGACCTCGTTTTGAGGTTTTCTTGGGTTTTGAGGATGGAAATGATGGTCTAATGGGAACTAACTATAAGAAATGATGAATAACACTTAACAACTATTTGATTAGGTGTAATGATAGATTTAAATGTGTTTAAACTTTGTTTCTACTTGCATTGACCTCCTTGAAGAATGGAGCTAGTCATTTCACCATATCCATAGCAACTTCTTATTGCTATGTATAAATTGTTATGTAACTAATATGATTATTCTTAAACAACATTTTGAAATGTTTATATCTATTGCATGATGTTTTATGTTATAATTTTATCTTAGACTTCTTCTTTCTTACATAATAAAGTTTTATAACATGTTATATAATTAGATATTAAAAAATCATAAAATAATGATAAAATATAAACTTATACATTAATATTTCATTTTTTATGTTTATAATGAACTTGATGATTTTGAATTCATGTTTCTAATCAATAAATAAAGTATTAAATACAAAATATTGAATACCTTAAACCCTACCACCGACATGGTGCTTCAATGGAGCTAAATCCTCTATCCACGAGTTTCCATTACATTAAGTTTGGGTCCTCTTAGAAGGGAGTTAAACCCTTTAGCCATTAATATTTCATTTTTTATGTTTATAATAATAATAATATCCATTTTTAAAGTCAGAGCCAAGCCAGACACCAAATTGGTGTATGAGACCCCCTTGAGACCCCCTTGTTTGTGGGACAAGGGACCCACCTCCGCGCAGCGATTTGACTGCTAAGTCTACGAAGGCATACATACTCTACCCTCCTCTGGTTTTGAACTTGTGACCTCTTAGGAGGAAACACATGCTCTTAACCATTAGACCCACTATGATTTTGAATTCATGTTTTTAATCAACAAATAAAGTATTAAATGCAAAATATTGAATACCTTAAACCCTAACATCTACATGGTACTTCAATGGAGCTAAATCCTCTATCCACAAGTTTCCATTACATTAAGCTTGCGTCATCCTAGGAGGGAGTTAAGCCCTCTAGCCATGAGATTCCATGACATTGTGAAGTTTGAGTTTGGTTGTTGAATGAGAAGATATTTTTCCGTCATTAATTAAGTGTCTAAGTATTGATAATAGTGCTTGCATTTGACCATCCATTAACACTACCATAAATATATCAAATTGTAATGATGTCCAACCTTTATGTTTATTAACATATTTAAAGGTTATATAATGTTCGATTGCTTAATCAAGTGACGTATTGAATGATGGTTTGTTCAGTTAAAATGATTATAGCATTATTGGTAGATAGTCCTTATCCTTATTGAGTGTATATGTATATGGTGTTTATTGCACCGACCAACTTTTATATTACACCTAACCATGTGGGTCATGATATTGTAGCTATTTTCGATGTCAATTTAAAGGATATACGCGGAGGAAAATTGTGTGTTGTACACTTATTATATTCGCCATGATGCTGGGTCATGATATTGTAGCTATTTTCAATTTGAATTTAAAGGATATACACTGAGGAAAATTGTGTGTTGTACACTTATTATGTTCGCCATGATGCTGCGGAAGTAAAGGATTCACGGCCGTTGAATTTTTGTCTGGATGCATTTTTCTTTTCCAAATGTGGGTCATGCACCACATTATGAGAATATAATTTGCACAGGACCCAGCACTATGTCTGCGAGCAGTAAATGATGTGGATTGTTCAGTTTGTCTAATTTTGAATGGTGTCATAGAAACTGAAATTCTTCAGGAGGATAATTTTTTCGCTCATATCTAACGACACGTTGAAGAAACTTTTTATTGGAGGATGGAGCTATGCAGAGTCTGTTCTTGGAGAACAACATACAGTTGCAACTATCTTGGTCGCACCATGGTACAATAAGATTTGATTGTGCAAAAAACTCTTCCTTAATAAATGAAGTATGTTCCATGTATGTTCATATTAAATCGATGCCAATTATTGCTGTTTTATCTTTTAAGGGAGAGATTCCAGAAATGATGGTGACAAGGGTTTGTAACATAGAAAGGGTATATACAAAAGGGAGTTGTCTATAATGCCATTTTTTGGAGATTTCGATGACGGAATCTGGCGGAAGAAATTGAGGTTAAATCTTGATTTTTAGCAGTTAAAATCGTTTTTCAATTGCATATTTGGATTCAGCACCCTGAAAAACCCCTGGACCCCTTCATTGTGCAGAAACTAGCTATCAAACTTGCAATTCCAATAAATTGCTGCAGAATTTTGACCAGAAAAACCTGGCAGAAAAACTTTCAAAAAGTCTCCTTACAGACACCTGCATACAAAAGCGTGTGGCCGTTTGTCTTCCCAAGGCACAAAGATTACAGTGGTCAAGTTGCATGCGCTTCATCACATTGCATTTTTGTATACATCAGCATGACATCACATGAAGCTTTGTCATTTGTGCCATGGAACATGCATAGTTTTCAGTGGCGGGTGAAGAAGAATTACTTCGGATACTTAAGGACAATGATTCTTCTGAGATCACTCTACTATTGTTTTGTTTTAGGCGGACTACTCTTTCATATTCGAGTGATGTAAATTTTGGAAGTGTCGGTGTGATGTGTTACAATGGTCGATTGAATTTATTGTTGGATGCGCGATGTAACCTGCATAGTGTTGTGTTCACAATGATCCATTAGTTTTGCTGTTTCATGTGCCATGCAATCTGCATAGTGCTCAATGGTGGTTAAAGAAGAATCAAGGAAGATGATGTTTATAAGATTTTTCAAGTTGTGTCGGTTTAGGGAGACCGTTTTTAATCTTGGATTGTGGTGATAAAAATTTTACAAGTCAGTGAGATTTGTTCACAATGGTTGATTGGATTTACTGTTACATGTTTACATTTGAGAATATAGCTATGGATTCCAATATTTAGGCAATAATTACATCCACACTTAAGCTACTTTATGATGTAAACACTTGTGATGTATCTAAATTTTACAACTCAGTGAGATTTGTTCACAATGGTTGATTGGATTTATTGTTACATGTTTACGTTTGAGAATATAGCTATTGATTCCAATATTTAGGCAATAATTACATGCACACTTAAGCTACTTTATGATGTGAACACTTGTGATGTATCTGTGTTTTCTTAGCGGCATTATTACGTATTAAAATTGATTTTTTCTTTAAATTTTTATAATAATATAAACAAAATTTATACATAATATTTAGATGTGGCATATTTTTAAAAATATTCATATTTATTTCAGTTAATCAAAAATAAAATAAATTATAAATTTAAAACATTTTAAATAAAAATAAATATGAATATTTTTTTTACATTGATGTATGTCAATTAAATTATTTAATAATTAGTCATTCATCATTTAATTGTAATATCTAACTATAGATTGTATTTTGAAATCATAGCTTAATACACAACAATTATGAATATGATAATTTTCTTCATTTAGGATATTAATATCTTATTTGCTTTGTTGATATAAAAAAAATTGCAATAGTTGAAATTCCATTTAGTGCCCTATAGAATTGACCTCAAAAACTATTAATAACATTATGTGGCTTACAATTGCAAAGAAAATGATAGTTTCACCTAAAAAGAACGTTTAAAAATTCTGTTAGACCTAGAGTTATCATAAGATAGGTGGTATTTTTTTAATTGATGTGAATGTGTCATCCCTAACTTACCTAATCAATGGTGTATAGCTTGGGGTGTGTTGTTTATGGTCAAAGTTGTTGATTTTATTATGAGGTTTGTAGAAATTAGGTTCTTTTCAATATTGTTACTATTAATAATATGCAAAAAAAAATCTATTCATACACCTCTATGAATAGAAGAGGGAATCACTTTTCTCTTGATCTTTTTTCTGTTGAAATTTTTGTAGGTGTAATGTAGACTTGATTCGACATCAATAGTCCACTTTTCTTTATCTAAAACTAAATGAGATCGTGAGTTAGTGAGTTTTAGACAAGCTTAGTCAAATATGATTTTATTAATAAAAAACCTTCTAAAAATATGATAAAAAAGACACATAATTTTTATGCTAAAAGTGTTCACATTTTATGTAATAATTTCATATTAATAGAATCATTCTTCTTTTATTCAATATTATATTTTTGTGATGTATTTTATTTATATATGTTTGTAAAATTATTTTTTAAAGTTGATCGGAAATTTTCACATTTACATTTCTTCTTGTAGCATTCAAAATTTCTGGAATTCAACCCTCAAAATTTGGTTCTCAAAACTACGTTTCTCCAATTGTATGAATCTTTAAGAAGTTTCACGTTAAGTCCAACTAATATTAAACGATCTCCTCATGCTAGTTACTAGATTTTTTATCCAAGGTAGTTGGATCGCAATATACGAAGAGGAACATGTATTTGTTAAAATGTATGATGGGTAACTAGTGGATCAATTATGATTATCTATAAATGTTAAGAAAAAACAAATTATGGTTACCTATAAATATTTAAAACAAACAAATTATGGAGGTCAAACTTATAAACGAAAATGAAAGAAACCATATAAGCGCAACATTCCCAACAACCACAAGGAACATGTAAAAGAAAAAAAAAAATTCAAACGTTGAGTGGAAAGTTTAGTAAATGTGCATACATAAGGAACGTTGTACCTCCCGGGGAAAGTGCTCAAATCACCCGTACAACCCCTTTTCTTTTTAGTTTCTACAGTATTATGGAGTCCTTTTGCTTACCTAAACTTTTTGATGATTATTTCAATGTTATGTATTTCTTTTTATTCATGCATTTATATACATAAAACACATCATAAAAAACATAACCATGCTATAATCTTACTCAGGATTATACTTATATAAGCATTCGTTAGTTAGGCTTTGGTCTTGAATTATGTGTTAAATATTTACATTATTTACATGTAAATCATTTAACTTAACAACTAGCTTCAGTCTTGTCACGTAATTAACATCATTTAAACAATGCATGAATTAACATATGTTATTGGATTCTATAGGATCTGATTATTTTAAAAGTTATTAGGTTTCCAAATCAAACGTAATATTTAAAATATAATTTAAATAAGAAAATTTATCAATTTAGTTATAATTTTCATATTTTAAAATATAATTTAAATAAAAAAATTATATAATTTTTTATTTTATTTTATTTTAAAATGATATAAAAAGTTAGTTTAAAATAGTAAAGATGCAGAATAAAATAAAACAAAATATAAACCATTTTGAAATGAAATTATTTTTGTTTGTTTAAGAGTTCATTTTTTTGACTCAAAGAAATAGGTTAGTAGAAAATTATCTTCCTTGGATTTAGGGAAATGGATTAATGGCCAGAGATTTAAAGATATCTAGAAAAAGTGAAATTTTGTAACTTTACAAAACAGCTAAATAATTCCAGTGAAATCTTGTAACCTTACAAAACAACTAAATAATTCCAGTGACATGGTTTCCTGTATCTTTACAAAACATAATTTTCCTTAAGTAACAGTGATGAGTCAACATACAGTTACTAATAATAATCAGTCATCATTATCCTCACTCTTAATTTAACAACTAAAATATATATAAATTTACATATTCAGAATAAAAATACATTTTAACGAGAAACATTAAAATTCCCCTCCCTATCTTGTTTTGAAATGATTTAAAACATTTGTTAAAATTGCCCGAATGGTCGTTGTGAAGCAACCATCTCTATATCTTTGCCGGATAAGAAGAATCGGAAGGATGACTAATGATGTTCGAATAAATAGAATGAAATTGTAAACAGTAATTGTCGTATGTTAACGAATATTTCGATGTGAAAGATTTGCCTCGATATATTTAAAAATAAAATTATCGTCCAAAGAAAACATGCCGTCTTAATCTATTTAATCTTTTTTTAAATAATATTATTATTAGGATTATTTTTTTTGAATTATCAGATTTAAAGGTGTATTGTATAACCTAGGTGTGCCATTCTCATATGTTAAATGTCTAATTGAGATTTATTTAAAATAAAAAAGTAATGTTGAATATAACAGAGAAAAAAGAATATGTATATGTATGTTTAGTTTTAATCAAAAGCATCATAAAACATCAGTAATTCCAATCTCACTATGTTCACTCAATTTTCTTTTGTTGATATTGCAGTCTAATGTCGTAAAAATATTTCAATCACTCTCAATCATAAATAAATATTTGGATGCCCAAATGACATAATATATTATAACTTTAGAAGAGATAAAATAATAAAAAAAAATAAAATGTAAGTAAAATGTTTAAACGTGATACCTTTCAAAAATATTTGAGCATACAATTTAAATAAACTATTTGAAAATCTATATTAAGTAATTTTATGTCAAAATCAACTTCATAGATATCTATATATAAAGAAAGTGCTAAGAGAAAATATTTTAATGTTGTATATAATAAATATTTAGTGATTAAAGAAAAAGAGAAAATATAATTGGAAGTTAAAAAATAAAATAAAAATTATCAAGTACTTCCATATAAGAGCAAGCGGTGCCATAGTGCTTGCCATTGAAATTAAAGATTATGTTGCTACAAATTTTGATATAGAAGTTGCTAGCATGATATATATAAAGCATACTTTGAAATATTTAAATTGATATTAGTATAATATGAAGAAGATTGATATATATTTTTCTTATTTGGAAGCTAACAAAAAATTATTATTCTATACAAGTGTTTGACAAATAACAAGGGAATTCATATTTATATGAAAAATTTTGACAATTTACATTTTCATAAAATAAAGATAAAAAATCATTAGTATATACCACTGTTTTACAAATAACAAGGGCATTCATATTTATATGACAATTTTTGCTAGTTTATATTTTAATAAAATAAAACAATTTTTTATGATTCATTTATGAAGTAGTAACTTTGGTAGGATTTGTTCAAATCATATTTATATTATGTGCATTTATAGCTAAATGAATGTTGGATCTCTTTAGTGCAATGCACAATTACATAGTGTTGACCAATTTAGCATGACACTTAACATGATGCTAGACTCTTGCCTGAAATTAAACAAATTTTTATGATACATTTAAGAAGTAGTAGCCTTAGTAGGACTTGTTCAAATCATATTTATATTATGTGCATTTACAACTAAATGAATGTTGGACCTGAATTACAAACTCTTTAGTAGAATGCACAATTACATAGTGTTGATCAATTTAGCATTGCACTTAACATGATGCTAGACTCTTGCCTAGACAACTACTAATAATGTGAAAATAGTGAAGTATTTTTCAAGAGTATATTTTTGCCTAAACATTCAATCATTGATCATGTCATAGCTTGTCCATGTTTTGAAAAGATATGAAGAAACAATCTTTATTAATGGTTCTTTGTTTTTTCTTAAAATTATCATACATTATATAATAATATTGAAAATAATGGAGAAACTAGAATTAAAGTCCAGGGGAGAACAACTACTTTTTAGTTATATGAAAAAATTATTATAAAATTGAGGATTCGAATAAATGATAAAATTAGAAGGATCTTTCCAAATCAAGAGTAGAATAGAAATGAAAAAAGGATGTTTCCTCTATTTTTCTTATAAAGCTATATATAAATTAATTAAAGATTTGAATCATAAAGAATGAAAGAACAATGCATATAAGAAGTTATGGTTCGATATTGTTAATTTACATGGATGATGTTATATTATTAAGAGATCATAATTTTTTTTAATAAAAATATAATCATTTCATATAATAGTAACATGTTTTTTTAGGTAATATCCTTATTATTATTAAAAATCTTGTGAAATAGATAACCATGAGCATGAATTCTCTATTTCTATACATAATAAATGAAAAAAAATAGTAACAACAACAATTTTATATACAACAATTATTTGGCTAAACAATTATGTATCAAAATACAAACTAATTACTCAAAGTTTATAAACATAAACATTAATTTATTATATATACCATCAAATTTAATAATTAAAATATAGATAAATATTATATACTCAAATAAAAAAAAATTATATATCTAAAACCTACCAATAAATCTCAATTAATAATACATTGTTATGAAACTATCTCACAAAACAATAGGAAAGATAGATCAATGACCTAAAAATAAGCCTGTTTGAGGGGGCAACCTCCTTTACATTACACAAATGAACAATTCTTGGATGATACAAATGATAAGACCTCCTTTCTATATATAGGAGTCTAAGGGGTCCCAATACAATCAAAGCCTACACAACAAAAATATTGTAGGGGCACAACAATAACAATAGTGGGCTTCTACGGAGCATAATAATAACAACATGGGGACTACATGGGCACAATAATATAATAAGGGGGTTGAACTAATAACAAGAAGGGGTTACAATAGTAGTATAGGGACATAACATGCCCCTCTCCTTCAAAAAGTGTTTTCTTCAATGCTTGAGTAGTTTTGGATGCTTCTGTATAAAATTCTCATCCTCACATGTGGAATATTTAATGGGTAAGTTCTTCCACTTGATGAGATACTCTAAAATTGATCGATTCTATAGCTGCCAATTTCTTGTTTTTGTGACTCCTTCCGGCTCCAATATGATTTTACCTTCCTCGTCAAGTTCTGGCAATATTTTGTGAACTGGGATCTTCTCACCTATAACATTCTTTAAGCATGAAACATGGAAAACTAGGTGCACTCGGGAAGATGCAGAAAGCTCCAATTTTTATGCCATAGTACAAATCTTTTGTAACACCTTGTATGGACCATAATACTTTGGTCATAATTTATTATGCTTCTTAGCTTGCTTGAGGGGCATTTGTTTGTATGGTTGTAGTCGTAGAAATACCGAGTCATCTACATCAAAACTTCTTTCATTGTGATGTTGATATGCCTACTGTTTCATTCTATTGTGCGCCAAAGTGAGGTTATCCTTTAACAGTTTGAGAACTTGTTGTTGATGCTTGATGTGATCTTCTAATGCTTGAACCTTAGAATTTTATTTTAAAGATGATGTGATGGATGGTAGATGATATCCATAAAGTGCCATAAATGAGGTCACTTTTGTTGTAGTATGGAATGAAGTGTTATACCGCCATTCAACCAGAGGCAACCACTTGACGCATTATGTTTGTTTATCAGATAAAAATCAATGGAGATATCCGTCCAAACATTTGTTTCACAATCTCAATTTTGCCATCAGATTGAGGATGATAAAATGAGTTATGAGTTAATTGAGTACCCAAATATTCAACCTCTTGTACTACAAAGAAATATTTGGAGATTTTTGCATATAATTATTTCTCCACCAATAGTTTCAGCACCGTCTCAACATGTTGAACATGATCCTTCAAGACTTGTTGTAGATTAGTGTATCATAAGAAAATACTAACACAAATTTTCTAAGGGATTGAAAATGGAATTCATCAAACCTTGAAATGTAGAAGGTGCATTGGTAAGGCCAAAAGGCATGACCAAAAATTCATAATCACCCTCATGAGTTCTAAATGTTGTTTTTGGAATTTATGCAGTTTTCATTCTGATTTGATGATGTCCTCAATGAAGATCCAAGTTAGTGAAGTAAATTGCTCCATGTAATTCATCCAATAATTCATCAATGACAGGAATGGGATATTTATCTTTAATAATAACTTTGTTGAACTCCCTATAATCCAGACACACGTTCCATGATCCATCCTTCTTGTGTACGAATACCACTGGAGAAGAGAAAAAACTTTGACTAGGTTAAATTATACCAACCTCTACCATTTCTGCAACCATACGTTCAATTTCACTCTTTTGGGCATATGGATATCTCTAAGGCCTGATGTTTGGGGGAACACTTCCTGGAATCAAATGAATAGCATGATCATGATCATGAATAGGTGGGAGGCCTTTAGGAGTCTCAAATACCTTAGAATTATTGTCCAAAATGTTTTGGAGATATTGAGAAATAGATAATTTCGATGTGGGAACCTCTAGTGAACATAATTGTGCAACTACACACTGTTATTCTTTCTTTAGAAGCTTTGTCATGTTGTTAGAGTTCTTTATCTTTCATGGTTTCCCTTCGATACCCATTAATTCAACTTCCTTTCCTTACCAAAAAAATCAAGAAAATTTATTGAAAACTAAAAGCTATTATACCCAAAGATTGTAGCCATTGGACTCCTAGTACAACATCTGCACCACCGATTGGAATGGAAAGAATTGGAATATTCAAGACATATTCTTCTATGGATAGCTTGATTTTATGGAAATTTCTAGAGAAATTTATGATTCCTCCATTTGCAGCCATTACTTGACACTCTGGTGTTGGATATAGGAATCAATTCAATTCCATGGCTATCTTACAATGAATAAAATTATGGGTACTACCCAAATCAATCAACACTATTACCTTTTTCTTCTTGATATGCCCTTCTATCTTGAGAGTTTGAGGAGTGGTATTTCCTGTCAATGCATTACAAGATATGGTTAGATTCATTTCTTATTTCTCTGGGATTGGTTCCTAGTGTATATCCTCTTCTTTTGACGTTTCTTGTTCCTTTTCTTTCTCCTCTTCCCCATCTATGTAAATCAATTTCTTCTCAGCACACTTATGACCTTTAGTGTATTTTATATCACAATTATAACAAAGCCCATTTTCTCTTTTTTCTTCCAATTGTTGTGGTGTCAACCTTGTGGGTGGTGAGAGGCTAGAAGAAAAACACTTCAATATTTATAGTTGTGAGTGGTAGGCTTCCTTGTTGCCATAATTTTGATTTCCATTTTTCTTGCCAACGTAATTGCATTCTCCAATGAATCAGGTTCCCAAAGGCGAACCTCATGTTGGATGTTATCCTTTAAAGTCCCTATGAACACATCAATTCTATGCTCCTTTGTAATATATTTTACCCTTATATTCTATTTTTCGAAGTCGTCAATGTGCTCCATCATTGAACCCTTTTGTTTGAGATTTATCAATTCGCTAAAAAAGGTGTTTCTTTTTGTATCCTCATAATGTGCTATCATTTCTTCTGTAAAAATTGCACAAGTGACAAATTGTTTATGAGAGAAAATCTAGTGATACCATTCAAACTGATTTCGCTCCAAATATATTGTTGCAATACATACCTTTTGTGTGTTTTACACATTATGGAGATCACAATATTTCTCTATCTATAGTATCCATGTTATGGGATCCTTGCCATCAAACTTCCTCATATCGATATTTGGAACATGATGGGTCTTTAGTCCAACGTTAGAGTCTATGAAATCATGATTAACATTTCTTTTGTTGTCATCATGAGTTTCCTTTACTAACCTTTTGGCATTAGTAAGCATTTCTCGTAGAAAATTTATCAAATTTGTCTTCAAATATTCCATGCTGCCTTTAATTTTTCTTCTATACAATCCATATTAACTTCCACGCCATTTGAATTCCTTCAAATTATTGTTTCAACCAAACTTATGAAAAACTTTAAAAAAGCTACACACCTTTTTTTCACTTTGTAGGAGCTCTATATTGAATCTGTTATATCTCTATAATTTTATATCTCCATGTTTTGAAATTGTGTCCTATGGTAGCCCTTTGAGTCCTTTCCAACCCGACAATTCTAATCAATATTGGATTCTACAAGAAATAGTTATGCTAAATCTCTCACGATGACCTAATTATAGTTTGATTCCGTAGAGTAAACTTGTAGGAAGTGCCACTGTTGGGAGTGGGATCCCCCAAGGATAGTTTCGGGGCTAAAATCCCATGTTTTGGTCAAATTTTGTAATTAAATCATAAAGACTCCAGATTTTGTGGTCGCGGAGCATGAAGGTGTCATAAGTCATAAGGGTTGTTTGCCCTTAGTTTTGTAAAGTAAAGTCAACTATAAGAGATCTACCCATGGTCCACGGACCATGGGATTGTATAAAAAGGGTTAAGATTTAAGTAGTTAGAGTCATCAATCATGTAAAAGAGTCATAGCTCTGAAGTAGAAGTCTAAGTTTCAGGTCATAGCATAGGTAGAGGCTCTGCAGTAGATGGCTCTACAGAGAAATGCTTCCATTTCCATGAACACCGAGGCATCCAATCATAGCAAGTAGATTATGCAGGTCATTGAGGAGGCATGCCAAATGGTCCCAGAGTTGGCCATTCTGGAGGAGGAGTTAGTCGAGGTATGCAACTACAAGTTGGCCACATGGGTGCATGACACTCAAACTCAGATGGCACGGGTTTATTTAGAGTTAAACCTGCAAATTACAGAGTTAGAGTTGAGGGACCAGCCTTCAACTCCACCATAAGTGAAATAACAATGGGCCACCACTGTCAAAGCAGTAGCGACAATGGATAGTGCAGTAGCAGATTGCACACAGTTGTTTGAACAATCATTTGAGGTTGTGGCAAGCTTGTAGGAGGAACCCAATGTGGAGAGGCTAGAGATGGAAGCATGCAAGTTACAACAATGCCTCGATGAGGTTAAGGGAACAATGTGAACCGTCCTGCTGACACAAAGACTAGCCAAGCTACAGGAGGCCAAGCAGTTGAAGGAACAGGTGGATGCAACGCTGCACAAGGAAGAAACATTGAAGGCAAGGCTGAAGTCATGGCTGGATGAGGCTTATCCAATGATAGGATTTATCGAAGGAAATCTTGTGACTCTATAAGTGACATAACAAAAGCTTCAAGTCGACAACGTAGGAGCAGTGACCGAGTAGACAATGGAAAACGCAAAGTAGGCGATAGCTCAGTGCACAACCGAGGTTGCAGTCGTATGGGTCGAGCTGGAAGGGCTTCACACAGAGATCTCCGCCCCTAGCGGGTGACTTGAGGGCGAGCCACAATGTTTGTGTTGGGGGCTTGTTGGGAATAGGATCCCCCAAGGATAGTTTTGGGGCTAAAATCCCATGTTTTGGTCAAATTTTTTAATAAAATCATAAAGACTCCGCATTTTGTGGTCACAAAGCATGATGGTGTCATAAGTCATAAAGGGTTATCCACCCTCAGGTTTGTAAAGTAAAGTCGGCTGTAAGATTGTATAAAAAGAGCTAAGCTCTAAGTAGTTAGAGTCAACAATCATGTAAAAGAGTCATAGCTCTGAAGTAGAAGTCTAAGTTTCAGGTCACGGCGTAGGTAGAGGCTTCGTAGCTAAGTGTGTAAAGGCCTAGGGTAGAAGTCTGTAGCTGAGTGCACGGATCCCTATAGTTGTGTGCACAGGGTGGATAGAGTCTGTAATCACTTGGAAGATATCAATAAAGAGAAATATCTACAATTTCTGTGTCTTTGTTCTATTGAAGCATCTTGATATGTTATGTATGAATTTCATTTATAATGCTTATATGATGCATGAAAGTATGTAACTATGTTGGTTAGGCACATGCAAGTAGGAACATATGTTTACACAATGCTAACTATAATCATTTAATAAGATAAGAATGTCACTTAGACTAATTTGGGAATCTGCACGGTATGCTTCCCTAGTGGCGCGAAAGTACCTGAGCCGTAAGATAGGGCTGCTCGAAGTTTGATCGTACCCTTTCACAGAGGTATTGAAGGGTGGAATAAGGGGTGAGTCTAGCAAGCCATAGAGCTAAGTGACCTAATTGAAGGTAGGGATAGAAGGAATTAACCAACATCACAACAATCTTAGGGTGCAGAAACTTGCTCCTAGCATCCTCCCATACTGCTTCGGGTGAGATTTCCGTCCGTGCTCCACAGGCTGATGTCAAAAGGGCCAGTAGTGTAGGGATTTGTTTCGTTACCTACAACTAAACCTGGTTTAGGCCCCATGAAGCCAAAAAATGGCTCCATTGTTGGGACCAGAATATGCATAAGAGATGTGTGATGTCGTATCACTAGAATCCAACAAAGAAAGAGATTAGATATTGGTTAGATAGGAAGATCCAAGAATTCGCAGCGCTGGAGAACAGAAACCCATGACTAACAAAGGAATAGTGGTTTACCAGATACCTATATACATAGATCCATGAAATATTTTTCTGCTCCTTCTGGCTAAGATATATAAGTGGATCGCGAAGCTAGTAGATAGCCAAGGAAGGTGAAAACTTGACGGTCCTATTGTTTGGACACTGGAGCTAGTACAAAAGTTGGAAGCATCTGAGGACAAGATCATCCATGCTATCGATCATTGGCTCAATCATGTCATAGGAGGATTTGTGTGTGAAATCACGGTCGACACCTCAGTTAGCTACAATGAGGGGGAGCATCGCTTTTTCAAAGGAGCACGAGGTAAGTACATGAAATCTTTGAATACCCTGATTAAAATATTATTGTGCGAAAAATGGGTTATGTGACTACCTTGATGTTCGAAGCTATGCGAAGTGGAAAGACTTACACGAATGAAGGGAGAAAGGGTCTTGAATATAGTCCATTGATTTCACCTCTACGAGGTGATGAAGAAGGAGTAGCGAAGGTTTCGTCGCGAAGTGCTATTCAGTTAATAAGACAAGGATTCTCGAGAATACCACCTCCACCCACACCACCTCCAACTTCACCACCATCACCTGCAACTTCACTCCTACCACCTCCACCTCCACCGCAGTTCAGTATGGAAAATTCAGTAAAGTTGCCTTTGTTTAAAGGCTTGGGAAATGAGGACCCGGACCAATTCTAGTTCGTTGTGAAAGTTATATGGGAAGATCAAGGCATTCTAGATGATCACATAAAGGAGGTAACATTAGTTAGTGCTCTTCAAGATCGCACACTAACTTGGTATATCAAGTACTCTAATGATAACCCAAATGCTGGAGTACCAGACATCCAGATAGCATTGAATAGAGAATTCGGTAAGCCTAAATCTAAGGCTCAGTCAATTGTGGGATTCAAGGAAATCGCGATTCAACCAGGCGAGACATCTTGGGAACTAGATCAGAAATTCAAGTATAAAATCTGTGAAGTCAACATGAATTTAATAGATGGAGAACATTGCGAGTGGTTTGTGGCTTCACTCCTACCACACTTAAGGGTTCCACTGTCGCAGCAGAAGATAACAACTTAGGTAGAGGCCTTGGAGATTTCCATGAGGCTGCATGAAACACTGATGCAAATTCCAAACATGGCGGTTCACTAGATCCGTGCACAGTTGAAAAACTTGTGACTCGAGCCGAAAAGTTTGAAGCAGGACATAACATTTCGACTAGAGGTGTGTGAAGAGGTATGGTTATTAAAATGCAAGGGTCAGGGGAATGAAAAATACCATGTCCCAGTCTTTTTGAACTACATTACAGGAGGAGGACTGATGCCTTTGAGGCCGAAATCTCAAGCAGGACCAGGGGTGATTTTAGGGGCGAATGTTCGCCCTTTGGTGAAATTAAGGGGTTTTAAATTTTTAGTGGGGGAATATTTTGTATCATAGTACATTTTTACAAATCACCTCAAATAGCCCACCTTATTTTAAGGGAGAGGGTAAAAAAGGTAAATTTAGCCCTTGAAAATAGGAGTTACAACCTTCCATCACCCATTTTTGAGAATAGGAATCCATTCGCCCATTTTCAAGAATAGGTTTTATTTAAGTGAATCCTATGGGGAAAATAACATATTTATAAAAGAGGTATGGTAAATCAATAAAAATATAAATAAATGAGAAGTATGGTAAATAAATAAAACATTTTTTATATTTACTCCATAAGTCACCTTATATACATGCAAGGGTGTAAACAATTAAAAATATAAGTAAAGTGGAGGTATGGTAAATAAATAAAACATATTTTTATACTTACTCAAAAGGTATGGTAAATAAATAAAAATATAAATAAACTAGACGTATGGTAAATAAATAAAACCCTTTTTTATATTTAGTCCATAACCCTCGTTCTATTTACGAAGGCTCAAGAAAGAGGTTTTATTTAAGTGAATCCTATGGGCCAAATACCATATTTGTAAAAGATGTATGGTAAATTAATAAAAATGTAAATAAACGAGAGGTATGGTAAACAAATAAAACATTTTTTTATATTTACTCCATAAGTCACCTTATATTTACGAACGCTAAAAAATGCATTATATTTAGGTGAAACCTATGGGCAAAATACTATGGGACAAATACCATGGACTAGATTGTTATTAATACTATGCAAAAAGACATTATTAACCCTAATATTAGTATTAATAAAAATAAAAATGGCACATGGTATTGACCCATGGTATTCACCAAAATGGCTCATGGTATTGACCCATGGTATTCACCTGGAATGTAGCCTATTTAAATGGGGGAATTAAACCAATGTAGATCCATCTTTACTCTGGATCTACTAACCCCGAGAGGTATCAAATATCGTGATATGCAAACTAGCATAGAGTGAAAAAATATTTGATCCCTCTCAGGGCTGGATCAAGAGTAAAAATGGATGCTCTAATTTAATGTATGTTAAACATTTTAGCTTGGTTAAAATAAAAATCAACTATTAATTTTATTAATTTTTATAAATTACTAATAGTAATTTTTAAGTTCCAGGTTTATGATAACCCAGGGTAATACCAAGATCTTACAAGATTTTATAATTGAGTAAAATATTCGCCATGACTAGTGAGAGATTCGCCAAAACATTATATATACATATTATATTATTGATAAAATCGCCTTCCATTTTCCTATATACCATGGAGATTCGCCCATTTATTATACTTATAAATTTAGGGGGCGTTCTTAAAATTTTCCCTGGTTCAAAATATATTATTTCCCTTCCTCTTTTTTTTTTATATACCCTTCTTCTTTATTCTTTATTATTATTATTTTTAATTAGTAGCCAATGGCCAAGGACCTAAAAAATGGAGAATCTCCCAATATATAGCGAAACTCTTCAATTATGACAACAACAAGGTTGATGATAGGTTGTTAGCCAAAGCCCTCGTGATCAACCAAACGTGGCTCTGATACCAAATGAAGCAGAAAATTTTGATACGCAGAATATATATGAATAAAATATCTTATTAAAAATGATGAATAGATAGATGATTGTTTACAATGGGTTGCCTGGCTTATATACCACCATGGGCACCCTTTGGGAAAGGGCATGATCTTATGATCATGCCCTTTCGTCTAATTAAAATTAAAATTAAATAATAACCTAAAATTAACTAATTTTTTACATAACAGCATCCTACTAGCCTCGTGCTGCACTGTAGTTCCCTCTCTCAATTCATTTGCATCTATCTCTACCGACATCTGCAAGTCCTGCTACTCCTCTTCGGGGCTCTCGTAGCAAGGTATAATCCAAGAGGTTGGGTACCTCGAGGATCTTGCCCCTCATCACCTGTAGTCTGGCTAACTACAGCTCGATGTCTCCCACTTCCGCTCAAGTGGTGTGTGAGCACTCATGGCATAATCATCATCTATCTCCAATTCCTTCTCTACCCTTGCTAGCATAGCCTTTGTCTCAGAAGCCTTTCCCTTGATTTTCTTCCTTAGACACTAGCTCACATAATGACCTAGTTCCCCATAGTTGAAGCATTTGACCTTGGAGAGGTCGTTCTTTTTCTGTCTCTCCTTCTTTCCCTCATATGATAGGGCAACATCCTCCTCTTCTTCCTTCTTGAGTCTGATCCCCTTGCCACTGCTTCCCGCCTTACTTAACCTTCTGATCTCTTCTTGGCGAAGAGTCGTCCACATTTCCTCCCAATCTGGAAGGGTTGCCCTGCTCAGTATGCTCTAGAAAAACACCTCCTAGTCTTCTGAGACTGCACTCAGGGTTGTTCTCACCATCAATTCTTGATCCGATGTGGCTCCTATGGAAGTCAGTTGATCCTGTATCTCCTTCAATTGACTGGGGAAGGGGTCAATTTGTTCTCCCTTCTGCATCTAGTATGACCAGAGCTGATTTTATAGTAGCATCTTCCTCTGCATGGAAGTATGTTGATACAACTTATTTAGGGCCTACCACATCTCATTTGTTGTATTATTCTCGGTAATGTGTGGTACTACATGGTCCTTCACCCTGTCAAGGATGATTCTCTTGGCCCTCACCATTGCATCCTTGTACTTATCATTATCTGCTGGGCCAGCTGGGACCACTATTGTCTTCAAGGCGAATTTCTTGAGACATTTCCTGTCTAGAACGAATAAGATTCTGGCCTTCTAGAATTCAAAGTTTGAAGCTTCGTCCAGTCTATCCTGGTCTATTACCCCATTCACTGTCATCTCGCTGCTCCTCTACTTCCCTCTTGGAAGTTCTCGATGTGACTCCCTTTGAGCCTCAATTTCCATCCTGGAAATCCCTCTGCCAATGTCGAGATGCCCCCACTCCAATCCTTAGTGTAGTTGCATCATTGATCCAGATTTCTTAGCTAGAAATCATCAACACGAACTCCCTCCTCCTTGGTCTTTCCATGTTAGGTACTGTTCTAACTACAGTACCCCACCAGCTTTACTCTACAACTTACCCACAACCTCCTAAGCCCCAACAAACTGAAGGTTAGAGCTTCTAGGCTCTGCGCAATCCTAACACCTGAAAAACCTGCACCTCTTGGCCACGGGCGTCAATCCTTCCTGACTGAGAAATATGACTAGGCACTGTGTAGGTCGAGTCTACTCCCCTCTGCCACCGCGTTGATCCTCTTCCTGACTCAAACTTGATGACACAAGCACTGCATCACCCCTTCCTTACTGCTTCTATGCTAGGAACAACTTTTGTCACTCGGGACAACTATTTTTTGTTGTTGCTACTCTACTTGGTTAATGTCCTCGGTTCTCCTGTGATCTGCAACCACGCTCTGATACCATGTTGGAATTTCTAAGTCTAACTGTTAGAAACCCTTCATGTACTTTTCTGATTTATTTCTTCCTACTTGTTCTGATTAATTAAAAAGTTATTTACCATGTAAATACTGAAAATAAATACAAGTACATGCTCAACCCATTATATCAACTGAAGGAAACAAAATAAGCACACAAGTGACAACGTTGTTTTTGGACCAATGTCCCCGAAAAAACCCAATGCGAGAAAATCGGTGCAACTAACTGAGGGTTTTAAATTATTAAGTAGTTTTTGAATACAATCAAGGTGCCAAAACCGGCTCACCGAATAGAGAATAATATCAACAGTAGTACCTCTCTACTTGGAAGCAGATATTCTAGCTGAAACCCAAGATAAACACTCCAATAGCTCCCAGCTCCAATCTTCCCCACAAAAAACCCCAGTGTTTGCCTCTAGGGACTGCGTCAGCCCTTCTTGACCCAGGGTTAGCCCAATAACCCTGCGGAAGCCTCTGGAGGTGTTGCGTCAGCCTCTAGAGCCTTTGCATCACCCATGCTTTCTTTTTGAGGCACTGCGCAACTCCTGGAGGCCTCTGCATAGGCCCTAGCGGCTCTACATGGCCTCTAGATGGCTTTGAGTCCCTCTCTCTCGACTTTTGCATTGATTCTCTCGGTCCCACTCTACCTCTCTCCTTCTGTATTCACTACCCCTTAGCTGCAACTCTGATCACTCTTTCAACTTCCTTAGCAATCCTTGCCCCAGAAAATCAAAATCTTGATCAAATCGGTGTATTCTCCAATTGACCCTCAAGCCTCCTCTTATACTTTTCTCGTTGACAATTCAACGGCCAAGATTAAGTCCCTAATAAATGGCTAAGATTAAATATGGATTGATCCATGACTTTTCGACCCTTCTAACACAGTTTTATATTAATACACATTAATATTTTATTTTCCCTAATTTTTAACTTAGGGACTCCATTAAAATATTAATTATTCTAATATCTCCCAAACTGTTTAGAATCTACCCAAACCATTTCTAGGTATTGGATGTCTCATGTGCTTTAGCCTCTCCACCAGTTTTTGTGGCTAGAGAATATCCGATGCTACCCTAAATCAATAGGGATCTTGAACCATAACCTTTATAATTAAATGGCATTTGCAACCCCTCTTTTTGACAATTGAACGCCTTGGTTTGGCTTTCTATTCTTGTCTCTTGTCCTCTTGACCATATGAGCAAGTATAGCTACAAAATAAATTTTGAAATATCAACACATATGGCAAATGATAAAGCATTGTTAATATCAACATCTAAACAGGGTTTTTCTAACATACAGTTCCGATCGTAAGGAAGCACTAGGCCTTGAGCTCGGAGGTTTGGTTTTTTGACGATGGAAGCTACATGGAGCATCTGGATTCGATGCATCTCCTTGAATAAAATCAGTAATTTTGTGTAGGAATTTTTGCAACCTAGTCAATATTCATGTTCATCTTGTATACTTCAGACCAAACTAAATCTTTACTAGAAAATGTGATTTTATCTTTAGGGTCTTGCACCCCAAGGCCCATGATAGTCTTCCATTTCTTATCCACGTTGTCTCAAAGTCTGCAAAAAATGTGGAAACATATTAAGAAGTTGAATCTAAAAACTGAAGTTTTAAAAGAGAATAAATAGTTACATTTATAAGTAAATTTTAAATAGCAAAGCTTGGGAAGGGATCCATGTCTATGACTATGACTTGTGGGAGACATATATACTTTCTCTAGATGAATATGAAATAAGGAGTTTGTTTCAATAAGTATCCATTGTTGTGCAACTAACGTATACCTTGAAGCAAAGCTGGCAGTGTTACCCTTAGATATAATCTTGTAAAAATCCCTCATTGTGTTGGTTTGGAATCTGCATGCTCATTATATGTACAAATTGTCCATCAATTCAAAGATGCTAAAAAACCAAAAGGTAATCATGAATTGCAAGAACACTATGTTTTCAATGTGGGGTGTTGATCATATGTTGAATTCTAGTTTGAAATGCATAAAAAAATGTGCTTTCATCAAACTTTATCCCTCCCCAATATCAATGGTTGCAATCCTAATTTTATCCCACCCCAATCTCAATGGTTGCAATCCCAAGGTGCAATTGGGGGACAATTTAACAAAGTGGCATTAATTAAGTTGAGAAGTTGAAGCATGGATAACTTGAAAGAATGTGTTTGGACCTGATTCTTCATAAGGCTAGGCTTCTATGGTGTAAGATACTTCTCTTGAGATTCTGCTTTTCATGTCAATGGTCTCCTCAATTAAACATTGATAGTAGTGCCTCACTCTGCAGGTAATGGAATTTTGAACATTACTTTGAGTCTAAAGTTTATTAGAATATTGTGCTATTAATGGGCTGGTTTGTGCACTGGGCTTAATGGTGCTTATGAAACTGTACTCAAATTTATAACTAATGTATTTGAAAATTGAGCGTTGCAGAATGGTTACCACCATAATCCAACAATATATGATGTTGAGGAGGAGTTGATGATTTTCCATTAGGCTTTTGTGACTATTGACTAAAAATTGTGGGTTTATTGAAATTTTGGGAAAGATCATGTGCTGACATTGAATTTCTTCAATAACTTTGCATAGTTGATTTCTTAGCTATGTTTTCCAACTTGGCCATGGTTTGAGAGCTTCCATGGATGTCAGCATTAATAGGAAGGATTTGTTTAGTATGAATATTGAGAAGAGAAACTTTTATGTACGATAAATTATCTGAAGGATTTTGTGATGATTGTCACAGGTTTGTCTCACAAGGTAAAAGGATTCTGTAAACAAAATAATTGTTGAACGAGATTGCAACAATAATAGACCCTTTCAATTGATCCATCGTAGAATCCTTCTTATGTGGCCCACTTTTTATAGAGTCATTCATTTCATATATCCATATGTGATCTACATAGGTTTGTATGATGTTGGGTGCCCATGCACCCACTCCTTTGATACATTATCACACTTTGATACTAGTTGTTATTAAAAGGAAAAATATATAAAAATATAATAGACACATAATAAATATAAACCATGAAAAATTCATAGGAGACAATTTAAGTAGTTCGCTTAATGTGGGTACTTTTATAGAGAAATAGTCAAGCCTTTTATTATATAATTAGCAAACTCTTTGCCATTTTATTAGTATCCCCCTCCCTTTTACCATGTTTCCACAATGACCCAAATTTAGTTAACAACAGATTCATCATGCCTTTGAATAGGCTACAATGCATTGAAATATCGTGGATAAAGCCATGGGTTACTAAACCTGAAACTCATAATGTAGAAATTCTCACTGTAGATTAACCTGGTTATGTAATATAACTAAAGCAAAATACTTAATCTACTTCTACAATCAAACTGGCAGAAGCTTAATCGATTTGAGAAAGATCAAACAAAACACATATAACAGAGAAGAAGAATCAATATACATGAAACACAGAAGAATACCCTAGGGAAAGCCTTAGCCAAAAACCCCGTTATCTGTATTATCATACAAGATGGAAATACATCAATATCACACAAAGCTTTAGCTCTCTTAGCTAGCCAGCTCTCAGTACAATCCTCCTGGATGCTCATAGAAAAACAAGGCTTCTCACAAACCTTCTCCTCTACCCTCCAAGCCTCCTATTTCCTTGCGCAGGTTTCCCTAGGTGATCTAATTATTATCGAGTGTAACACTGATCTCATTGTTGGGTCCCTATAATACTAGTGATTACCCCATTACTATTGTAGTTATACCCCTTATTAATATTGTTGTGCCCCTATTGTCCCCATATTGTTATTAATGTGCCCCATAGAATCCCTCTATTATTATTTTTGTGGCTTTATATTATTATTGTTAGGTCGGCTGGGTTATATTGTGACTCCTTAGACTTCTATATATGGAAAGGAGGTTTTGTAATTTGAATCATCCAAGAATTGTTCATTTATGTAATGTAAAGGAGGTTTCCCCCTCGAAGAGGTTGGATTCTAAGGCATTGAACTATGTTTTCTATCTTTCTTGAAGCTAGTTTCATAACATTTGGTATCAGAGCTTTGAATTCTAGGTGACCTGGGGAAAATCGTCATAACTTTTTCTCTGAGCATTGGATTGAAATTTCGTAAGAAGGTGCAGAAATAGGATAGACTGTAGTTTCTTCTATATATTTTTCAGAGCAAAAGTTCGAAACAGTGACTCGTGGCATGTCGTACAAGTTCGCTATACTAAACTATTATATAATCCAGTCATTCTGGGCGATTTTGCATAAATCTTCCTTGGAGAATCCAATTTGGATCAAATTGGTGGCATTGGAAAGAGGACACAGAGGGCTACCACAGGTCACAATTTCAGAACTAGATGTTCTAAAAGTACAGAGATACATCAGAGGCAATATTGAGCTCCTACAAAGTGAAAAAAAAAAAGGTGTGTAGATTCTTTTAAATTTTTGCTTAAGATTGGTTTGAAAATTTATTTTGAAGGAATTCAAAGGGCTAGTAGAGCATTATTATCGGTAACTGATGCCTCGAGGAAAGAAAATGCAAACACCTAGTAAGGAACTTGAAAGCTCTAGCATGACTCATTAAGAAGAGGAATAAATGCTACATGATATATCAAAATTACAAGAACAAGTGCAGCAAATGTCACTCTCACAAAAGTTAACAGAATCTAAGATAAATGGAGTGGAAGCTAAGATTAATGGCATGGAAGCTAAGATGGACAATTTGAAGATAGATTTGAACACAAATTTGAAGACATGCATGGCAGATTTGAAGGCAAATTTGACAAATTTTCTACAAGAAATACTTACTAATGGTGAAAGGGTAGTAAAGGAAACTCATGATGTGAACAAAAGAAATGTTAATCATGATTTAATAGACTCTAATGTTGGATTGAAGACCCACCATATTCCAAAATTCAATATGAGGAAGTTTGATGGCAAGGATCCCGCAACATGGATATTACAAATGGAGCAATTTTTCGATCTCAATAATGTGCAAAACACAAAAAAGGT
>APFE030383340.1:5230-17847 GCA_000404065.3 Pinus taeda | reverse complement strand
GGAAGACCTGCATCAGCGAATGAAGAAGCAAATAAAATGTTGAAGCAATTTAAAGGCTACAGGATTTAGAAGAAAAGAAAAAGAAAAACAAATTGTCATTTTTTTCTTTAAATTGTAAGCCTTGTTGAGACTTAGACCAACAGACATCTTAATTAAATTTTTATGTGGTTGTAATTAAGGGGGATTGTTGGAGAATTTAATTCCAACCACTTATAAGGTGTCACAATTATCCATCCAAGTGTCACAATCACTTAGAGTTTAGTCCAGTTCAGTTAGTTCAATCATTTATTAATGATGTCTACAGTGTAATGTTATTTATCTATTTTGGAATATTGAGAAGAGGAATTTTTGCTCCACATTTTCTCTTCGTTCTTTGTCATATCACATTGTTAATGAAATTTATATCTAGATCATTGTTACCCAACACAATAAAATTCTATTTATAAATTCAAACTTAAAATGTAATAAACAATGACATTCTTTCCTAAAACACATAATCAATTAAATTAAACGACACCTTACTTCGGTATGTATCATCATTTAAAAGTCTCAAATTTAGGTAAAATTCTTGAAATGGATAAGCAAAACAGAGTTTTTGAAGCGCGATTATTATGATTTTCAAAATAGACAAGCGAAACACAACGTTTGAAGCTCGAGTTCTGATAATTTTACGAATGGAATATAATATATATATGGAATATAACATTTACAATATCCAAAAATATGCTCGAAATAATTCCGCACAACCTTCAAAGCTTGGAATCGGTTATGAAATTTTGATAAGGAACGAACATACATGCATAATTTCTTGTCTAATATTTAATAATCAAGATGAAATTAAAAATGGAGACCAAGGATCAAAATAAAGCTAAAAATGAACCTCTGAGTAGAGACTCCTGGTTGGATAACCCAAAAAAAGGTGGAAGCAGAACTATTTCCTCCAAAAGAACAAAGAACTAACTAAAACCGAAAAATAGTTGATGAGCACCAAATACTAGTTAAAAGAAGGAAAATTAGCTCACCATAGGAACTTTCAGATAATAAAGAAAATTCAATTTTATTTGCTATGGCAAGTAAAACTGCGAGAAAGAAGTAGGACGTTTGAGTCACTCTCTAGTACTAGGGTTTGCAAAAGAGGAGCTCTTGAATAGAGCTATGGATATTGCTGTTACAAATTCTAACTAGTGCCAGAAAATTTGCACATGAAATACAATGAAGGTGAACTATTGTGTTGGTCTAGAATATTGTAGGGGTAGACATAGGCCCAGGGTCTTATGGAATATGAAGGAACCATTGGGTGAAGAAGCAATCAAGTGATTATTTTCTTTCCTGAAGGATAAATTGTAATATAACATATCTCACTGTAGAATCGACCCAAATAATAGCTATGTGTTGTCTCACAACAAGGGCCTCTGAAGTGTGTGGTCTATTTCATATGTCCTCAAATGGAATGCCTCTTAGTGTAAACATGCAACACATGTCATCACATGTAATGCCTTTTTGTGTAAACTTATTATATCAATAATGTTCAACAACTTTTAGATTTAGTTTCTAAAGGGATCGGTGTGAGAGAAGTCTAGCATCGGTGAGAGGACAAAGAACTTAGAAATGAAAAAAGTACTTTGATAACATATCTCGATAATTGCCAATGGTTAGGATAATTGCCTTCCAAGCAATAGACCCGGGTTCGTCACCGAGCAGATGCACCAGGGGGGAATGTTGGACACCTAATCCTCAATTGGTTAGTGTGGAAGCCGAATAGACAAAAGGAGTACAAGAGACCTTGGGTTGTGGAACTGAACGGTCAAACCATGTGCTATAAATGTATATCTCTTGTTAACAAAAATATATTCTCATGTTTTATCCTTCAGATTATGTTGCTGCCCATGTGTGTTTGACATGGTATCAGAGTGGGCGAATTCTGACCCTGCTCTAATTTGAGCCACTGGTTTTGCCAGTTTTTCTCTATTGGCTCTATCCCACTTGCCAGAACTTGAGTGCTCTAATTGCCTGCATGACCTAACACTCCACGAATTTGGCCTCTGTCAGAAACACATTTTCTCTTGCCAGAACTTGAGTGCTCTAATTGTCTACATGACCTAACGCTCCACTAATTTGGCCTCTGTCAGAATCACATTTTCTCATTTTTGGGCATTCTCTGCAATTGTTAACGCTCTTTCTTTGCAACATCCACTGTTAGTCTGGCCATTTCATTAATTATAACCTCTGTCCCTATTTTCTGTGCATTTGATAACAATCCACTCTTGATATGTATGCTGGTTATATCTCAAATTATTCCTTCTCCATGTTGATTCCTAAATACTGTTGACTAGTCCATCTGCACATTACCCACCTGTAATGTTCCTTCTCTATGTTGAATGGTGCAAGCAATCCCTTCCCTATGTTCATTAAAACATTTCCATGCAAGTTGTTTCGTATGTGTTGGAATGTATGTACATTGGTCTAAAATTTGCAAGAGATAACTATGGTTTCAATGATGTGTGTGCTCATGCAAGAGAATATATATATGATATGTACAGTGCTTCGATGAATTACCTGTGAACTAGTGATGAGTCTTTGTGTTCAAGACTCCTCCTAGCATATATATTATATTCGGTTTCAAAGATCATGAACTGTGCAC
Source organism: Pinus taeda (assembly GCA_000404065.3). NCBI lineage: Eukaryota > Viridiplantae > Streptophyta > Pinopsida > Pinales > Pinaceae > Pinus > Pinus taeda. The sequence goes on along the minus strand of APFE030383340.1, from coordinate 15,206 downwards.
TTGGTCGAAACTCCTGTAATGAGAGGCCGATTACATACAACTACTGGTAATTGTATGTATATGTGGTATATGCATAGAACTTATATACATTCCGCGTTAACTTACTCTTGAAGGCCGATATATGCATTATGGTGGGTGTACATGCATTGAAGTTTTTTCAAAGGTCAATCAGATGATTCTTTTAGAAATAAATGTGAAATCCGAGATGTTACAAAGGTTGCCAGTTGGATTGGTGGATAGTTCGGTATTTTACTACCTCAACTTCATTGTTTATGTCTTATTTGTTACCTTTGTTAGTCGAGCCTAGCATTTTTCTATATTAGATGACACCGAGGCATGAATGGAGTTGTCATGAGTCAGTAAGAGATGTTTGACACACACCATTTCTGCCATTCAACAAGTGCAACAGGCCACACTTAGATTCTCTAAAAGCAACAATACCAACGCGCCAACTCAAATGCCAGCCTCCTCTCACTTCTCACGTTTCATGAAATATCCGTCGCAAGTTCGATCCTTGGCCGGAACAAACAATTTCACGAAATGTATTTTGGTTGTGTAACGCTTGAATCAGGGAGAAATCAATGGTTGAATACAATTTAACTCCCAGTTCCTGCACATTCACTATGTCGTTCCATTAACTTGCAATCTTATGAATCATAGAGTATGATGTAGAAGACCATTTGGTACTCTATGGTATATTGAATGATGAATATTTTCTTTTGGCCTTGAACTATTTTACATGTGTTCATTGAATAATGCTTAGACCAGGAAAGATTTGATTGAAGAAGTTTGAAAGTTAAAATTACTATCTGAAGGTAGGCCTCGTCATCCACTTTTGGCCATATTTAGATGGACTGAGGGTTGATTTTTCCTTCTAGAAAATCTAATGTTGCATTTAAGATTATGTTGCTTCAAGAATATCCTATCACTGAAGTTAAAATACCTATGCGGCTTGCAGCCTTGAAAGTCTCTAATGTCTAGCAGACTTGAATGTCTTCATTTATGAAATGTGTGGAGTTTGTTGAGACCTAGATTGTTACAGTGGAGGTTTCAGAAGTTCTATATATATATATATACTTGTTACAGTGCCTAACAAAATGAAGTCGACCTTGGTTGAGGCCAACTTTACTACCATTTAAGCAACAGTCAAAAATTGACTCATTACAGTGACAATATAGAGAAGAATATTGTATGGAAGTTGCTCAAATCAAATGCTCTTAAAACCAACAAGGTATGTTTTGTAGTAGTTTTTGTTTTCGAATATTTAATTCCCTTCTCCTTCTATAAGACAGAGGATTAAGGACAGATTGGTGAAGGTTTTGTTTGGTGGCTATAATAATCTTGTGTATTGATGCCATGAAAAGGCAAGGGTTTCTCAAGAACAGAAATGCCACATATATATTGATGATGTCTAGTTACAATAATTAAGGAATAATCAGGTTGTATTGGTACAGTAAGCAAGGTTTAATAGTTGCATTTCCTTGTCACTATGTTCTTGTAGCAGTACACTATAACTTTGTAGCTGGAACAATCACTTCACCTTTGATACAATGTTTTAGCATTCAAGTGCAATGATATCAAATACTCATATACTATACTGATCATTATGAAATACACAATTTCAGTGATATCATCATATCATCAAATTTAAGGTCTTCAACAGTAATGTAGCTTCATCATCTCATTTTTATATGGATTGTAATTGGTGCTTGCTAGTTGCACACTGATCAGTTGCTACACATTTATAAAGGATATTGATGTGTACTGTGAGTGGGTATTACTTTTCTGCATTGAGTAGTTAGTTGTGATTAGTTTTTAAAGTGTAAAAATGGTTAGAATCAATGAAGTTTTAGAGTTCCTCAAAACTCTCATATTGTCTACTACTCATGATACATTAAAAGTCAGCAAAGTTTCTCTCACAGACATTTAGGTCTGTCTACAAAATGAACAATAGAAAATTGTTTTTTTGCAGCTTGAAACTCAGCTACAGCAAGAAGAATTAAAACAGAGGAGTCATCATTCTAAACCTGTTTTTGTTCAGAAGAATGAAACAAACTCCCATAAAGTAGCAGTTGTACATGCAGATGCAGAAACTGAGTTTGCACTTCCTAAGCCCATCATCAAACCTTGGGAACAACTTGTCCACAACAAGCACAAAACTGGTCTTGGATATGAGAAGGACTTGTCCTTTCATATTCTAGACTACTCAAAGCCCATTCAGTTTCAGAGTGTTGGATTCCTTCATGAAAGTTCACATCCAGCTGTTCCAGATTCTACTCCTCTTCCACAACAACAACAACAAACGAAGATTGTAAAATGCCAACACTGTGACTGAGTTGGCCATCTGAAAGATCACTGTTTTGATTTTCATCCATGTAAGCACTATCATAAAACCAGCCATTCTTCACACAGATGCTTCAGAAACAAACGTCTTGCAAGAACAAAGATTCATCTTGGATGGATCACTTCTTGGGAATGGGCATCAATAGCCAAGAAAATATTCCAATCACATGTTAGAACTTGTTCCAGAGTATTGAACAGTCTTGTAGTTGAGTTTTTTCCATCATCTCACCTTGTATATGACAGGGGGGAAATGATGGTCATCTACAAGCTTCAAAGCGATATCAAGCAAGCCTAAGCCACAACCTGCCATACCAGATTCAGAGTTGTAGCCAAAAACAAAGAGGGCCCTGACCATGCCTTTAGTTGGTAATCTAAGACACTTCCTCTAGCAAAAGACTTCAGCGTCTTACCAGTTTTAGAAGAATTCCAGGAACAAACTTGAGAACACTTGCTCTAACATAAGACTTCATATTCTTGCCAGTTTTGGAAGAGTTCTAGGAATTGTATTAAGCATTCCAGAGTTGTTGGTCATCCTTAAACCATCATAGGTTGAGACTTCCCTTTTCAGGTTGAAGTTCTCCCTTTTATGCATGGTAAGACCTCCCTTTCATGGTTGAAGGTTTCCCTCTTCAAAACAATAGGAGCACTTCCTCTAGCAGAAGACTTCAGCTTCTTACCAGTTTTGGAAGAGTTCCGGGAACTACACTAAGTGTTCCAATGTTGGTGGTCATCCTTAAACCACTTCCCTTTATAACAACATTTCAGAGAGCACATTCAGCCTAGTGCTGCCATGCATTTTTGCACATTTTGTATTACAACTCTCTTCTTGGACTCATACATAACCTTTCAGATTAAGGGGGGGAATGTTGGACGCCTAATCCTCAATGGGTTAGTGTGGAAGCCGAATAGACAAAAGGAGTCCAATAGATCTTGGCATGTGGAACCCAACGGTCAAACCATGTACTATAAATGTATATCTCTTGTTAATAAAAATATATTCTCATGTTTTATCCTTTAGATTATGTTGTTGCTCATGTGTGTTTAACACCAACAAGTCCTAGTTGAATCACAAGGTTGGGCCTCATTTGAATTGGTGATAACCTAGAGAAATAAAATAACGCTCAAACTATCAAATAAATCGACTAATCCTATCTATTTTTTTTTTACCGTTTTGAATTGTTAAAGATTGAAAGTGTGGAGCGAAATTTTTATCATCATTCTCAAAGAGTTGAATATATTACATAGATAGCAATAATTAATATTACTAAACTGGAACTCAACTAGCATTCAATTGAACTGGCCTCAACTAAAACTATGACACCTAGTAAACAACTAATTGGTGGTTGAGGTTATTTCTTCCAATATTCCCTCTTAATTACAACCACTCATTTCAAATATTATATATCTACAACTAAATACAATATCATTTACAATGGGTGTACAAATTCTCTAAAAAGGAAATGCTTCCATAGAAGCTTTCATGAACATTTTTTTAATTTTTTTAGATAAGAGAAAATAATATTACAACGCCCATAACTGATTTTAACAACACCACACTATATTTTTAATAGACCCTTTTTTTTAAGGGGCTTCTTTGAATATCCTCTTTAGAAACTTTTCTATCAAGGAAGCTCTTTGATAAAATTACATGAATATCATCTTCTTTTTTTCAGGAACTCTATCAATGAGGCATTTTTAAAGTTGAAAACAACACTTTAACATGGTTACCAAGTTTGAATTCTAATATTCAAATACAATACATAAATAGTTCAATTCAAAATTTTCAATTTGGAAGAAAATTCGCCAACATACTTAAAAAAATTCACTTATATGTTTCAAAATCTATCAAATCTACTTTTAATATGAATGCAGATACCTCTTTCTTTGGCTTGCCCAACCTCTCTCTAAGCTATTTGGAATAGAAGCTGCAATCCAATAATGTTTTTTTATAATTTAAACAAAGAGAAAGCTATATTAAATTAGTTAAACCAACTTTGAAATAGCTAGGCCATATGATCCATATGTGTTGTAAATGTATTGTAAAACAAATCGATAGTTGATGAATAATGTGGCTAAATCACTTGAATTTGTTAACTATGATTAAAATAATACCATACCCTTTTAAAAACTTTTCCAAAACCTTCAAAAGCACATACATAGAAGCTTAATAAGCACATTTTGTGGCTTGAGTGACAACTATAGCAAGTTGAATTACAAAAAAAAAAAATACATCATTCTGAACTATTTTTTGTTTAGATCAATCTCATTTTTTTAGCCTCAAATTAACTCCCATCAACAATTAGAAATTGATCAGATGAATGAACCCATCTTAGGAGCAGATTTGCATGCAGATGCAAAAATTCATCTTGTACTTCCCAAATCCATCATTAGACCTTGGGAAGAGTTAGTCAATAATAAGCAAAGAATTAGTCTTGTATATGACAAGGAGGTGTCCTTTCATATTCCATATTACTCAAAACTAATCAAATTTTAGAGTGTTAGGTTCCTTCAAGACAACTCATCTTCACCTTCTCTTCATCCACAACGACAAATTGCCAAATGCCAATACTTTAATCAAGTTTGTCATGTGAAAGATCATTATTTTGATCTTCAAACATGTAATCATTGTGGTCACTACACTCATCATTCAAACAAATACTTCAGCAATAAGCCTCCTACAAAAATGAAGATTCACCTAGGTTGAATCATTTATTCGCTATGGGTTTTAACAACCAAGAATATATTTCGATCATACCACAAAACTTGCCCATGAATACTTATAGGTCTTGCAGTTGAGTTTTCTTCATCTTCTGACCTTGTATTTGACAAGGGGGGAATTGATGATGATATACAAGCTTCAAAGACACATCAAGTGAGCCTCAATCACAACCTCAACCTGTTTCCTTAGCCTAGAGATAAAGACAACCGTACCCGAATTTAGAGTTGTAGCTAGAGACAAAGAAATCCCATTGAGCATGTCTTTGGTTGATTGTCTTCCTTAAATCGCTGCACGATGAGACCTCAATTTTTAGTCGAGTTTCTCCATTTTTCCACAAGTTGAGACCTCCCTTCTCTAGGTTGATGGTCTCTCTTTTTAGAACATTATGAATACTTTGTCTAGCATAAGACTAACAACTTATTTCTACATTTGTATTTTTTCCATGAATTGCACTAAGCATTCCAGGTTGAGACCTTATGGTCTCTCGTTTCAAAATAATAGGGAGCACTTCCTCTAGCATAAGACTTCGTCTTCTAGCTAGATTTGGAAGAGTTCTAAGAACTCCACTAAGAATTTGAGTGTTTGTAGTCATCCTCAAAGCTTCACTGATTGAGGCCTTAAGTTCTCCCATCTTATACCATAATTTCAGAGACATCTAGCAAATTGTTGTCATGCATTATTGCATTTTTGTGTTTCAGCTCTTTGCTTGGACTCATACATACCCCTTCGGATTAAGGGGGGGAATGTTGGACACCTAATCCACTAAGGGTTATGGTGTGGAATATGAAGTGTCATTGGAGTCCAAGAAACCTTAAAAGATGAATCCAATGATCATGGAAAATATATTAATATGTATATCATTGTGAATAGAATGCATTCAATGTTCTATCTTATTTTCCTATCCATTCCATGTGTGTTTTTAACATGTTTGAATATTTCTCCATGACTTTCCTCGTCCACTTGTTTTATCATGCTACATGTAAGGGACACTTCCCAAATTCTATAGAATCACGATCAATCCTCCCTGAAGGTTATTGTCTCTTTATAAGCTACATTTCATCCACCCCTAGGTCATAGGGATCCTTTGTATAGTGAGTCTCTTTCTTTTGTTGACAACCATGACATGCCAATGAGGTCATTATCGTTGATGTGGTGGAGGTCGACGTTGTATGTTTGTTTTGAGGTCTTAGTTTTATATTGAGGCTTGCACATAATACTCTCAAGCTCACATTCACCCTAAGATTCAATTCAAGATGCATGTTGTGGAGGATGAGGTTTTCCACAAATGTCAAGGAAATATAGATTCGGAGATTTTGGATGGTCCTACTGATTAAATTCCTAACATCTCGAATAGAAAAGGCAGGAAAAACCATTACATATACATAATGGATTTATATTGGCACAAGAAAGTATTGATGGAAAGACATGAAGAAAGAGATAATATAGCGCTGAATCTAGGTGAAATGAAACTATTGTTGATGGATATTGGAAGTTTTCTTGGGTAACTAAAAATGGGTTTGCCTCCAAGCGTAACAGTGGCACCATATTGGAAGGATGAAAATCACCCAACAGATTTGGATACTTCCCTATCTTCATGACTCCTACGTTTCTTTTATTAGTTAATTTATTTGAAATGTTTTGATTTGTGATATATTATGCTTCTGTTCTCTTGACTGATTTTCCAGCTTATGGGACAACGCTTTTCATTCATACTAGGCTCTTGTTAAATTTGTGCATGAAATCACAAACTATTGCCATTCATTTTGTTATACTCTTACTAGTTTCCCCACAACAAAAACTTCTCTTCTATTTTATCATTTGGCGCTTCTCCCGCTCACTTTATTTGTGAACAATGGATTATTCTATTTTTAATCTGAATTCTGAAGAGACAAACCAATAAGAAAATGACAAACTAGAAACCGATAAAAATCTATCGCTATTGTAATTTTGTAAACCATCCATGGAAGAATTAACTATTGTTTTTCACTAATTTAAATGACATTCGTTTACAAATCCCTTGTAATCTATCGTAGGCAGCCAATTGTAGCCAACACTTAGATTGGGTATCTCTGCCATAATAGGCAGTGAAAGAGTAAATGAGTAGTCCACACCTCACGTGTTAGCCCAAATGGTATGAAGGGGTCGTGAGTTCAGTTCTCTGAGAATGATTTGTTGAAGTTCTTCCTCTGTCGTATCTCATATTATTCACCCCAGTTTAGATGAATAGTAGTTCCAACCGCCTATAATCTTTGAAATTCATCTAAAGATTATAAATTATCAGTCTCTTAGCACATTGTTAATGAAATTTATCTCTAGATCATCGTCACCAAATACAATAATGTTTTATTAATAAATTCAAACTTCAAATGCAATAAATACGCATCATCATTTAGAAACTCTAAAATTTAGGTAAAATTCTTGAAATCGATAAGCACAACACAGTTTTAGAAGCACGATGATCACTATTTTCAAAATAGATAAGCGGAACACAACGTTTGAAGCTCAAGTTCTGATAATTTTCCGATTGGAATATAATATATTTGGTCAAGTTCTGATAACTTTCCAATGGAATATAATATTCACAATATCCAAAAAAATGCTCGAAATAATTCCCTACAAGCTTCAAAGCTTGGAATCTGTTGCGAAATTCTGATAGGGAACGAACATATATGCAAAAACTCTTGTCAAGTATTTAATAATCAAGATGAAATAAAAACTGGCGACTGAGGATCTAAATAAAGCTAGAAATGCACCTCTGAGCAGAGACTCCTTGTTGGATAACAGAAAAAAGGTGGAGGTGGAATTATTTACTCTGAAAGACCAAAGAACTAACTAAATCCGAAAAGCTGTGGATGAGCACCAAATACTAGTAGGAACTTTCAGATAGTAAAGAAAATTCAAGTTTATTTGCGATGGCAAGTGAAACTGAGAGAAAGAAGTAGGGCATTTGGGTTACTCACTAGTACTAGGAGCTCTTGATATGGATATCGCTGTTACAGATTCTAACTAGTGCTAACAAATTTGTACATGTAATACACTAAAGATGTACTATTGGGTTTGCCCAGAATCTTGTAGGTGTAGACATAGGCTGGGATCTTATGGAATATGAGGCAATCGTTGGGAAAATTGCCTGAATGATAGACTGTAATATAACATAGCTAGATGTAGAATCGACACAAAGAATAGCTATATGGTGTCTTGCAGCAAGGGCCTATGTAGTGTGTGGTCTATTGCACATGTCGTCAAATGCAATTCCGCTTAGTGTAAACATGCAACACATATCCTCACATGTAATGCCTTTTTGTGTAAACCTAGTATATCCATTATGTTTAGCAGCTTTTACATTCACCTTCCAAAGGGATCAGTGGGAGAGAAGTCTAATGTGTTGGAATTTAATTCCAACTGCAAACAATTAATGCAGAACAGAATCTGATCTTCAGCAGCTATTACAGATTGTTTGGTGCCGCAAAGTCTTCAGATATTTTGCACTTTAAATGAGCAGAAATTAAATCCCCTGCAGAGAACCGACTTACTTTTTCATCACCGTCTCTTCTGCAATAAATATAAAGATAAAGATCAGCAGATATTTTACTTAGTTTATTGTTTAATCAGATTTTTATTTTCCTATAAATGTAACGCACAGTAGTTCTGTTTTCAAGTGTAAGGAAGTGCAAGAAGGTGTAAGCAGAAAAGAACAGCAGTTCTGTTTTCTGTATGAGTGTAAGAAATTTCTGAACAACAGTTCTGTTTTTGTACTCTGAGAGAAAAGAGTGAAGGTTAGAAGAACAAGAGTGTTTCTCTTCTGTAAATGCACAGCAGTGCTGAACCGATAGAAAATCGATTTCTCGAACTGAAGTGTTCCTCTTGTAACAGCTAAGTTTACTGTATCAGTTTTGTTTACTGTTCATGAATACAAGTTTACTGTATTGTTGATTTTCAGTTGCTGTTACACCAAGTGTCAAAAACACTTTGTTATTTCTCTGTAAGTCTACTAGTGATTTGACGCCCCTTGATTTAGTTGTTGTTACACAAAGCGTCAATTTTCTTAAAGTGACTTAGCGTCAAAAACAGTTTTCTGTTTTTCTGAGTTATTAAAAAACAGAGTATTTTTCCCGTTGCTGCAACACCACGATCAGCGTTGCTGCAACACCGAATCCTGTTCCTGCAACACCAAGTCCAGAAAACGAAATTATCAATTTTTGTGTTGAAATAGAGCAGTTTTGTGTTGTCAGTTTGTTGAGGAATTTAACAGCAAATTCCACCATTATATCAGAGCGTTGTTCTCTGATCTTTTGTGTTATGGAATTCACCATAAAATTCCAACATGGTATCAAAGCTAGTCTAGGCACTCAGTGAGTCAAAAACAGAGTTTGTTTTTCACTGTAGGAGCTGTAAAAAGTTTGAAGAGAAGATTTTTTCCAGCAGAGAAAGTTTTTGCTTGTTTTTAAATTTACAGTCAGTATCTCTTCTTTACCTATACAGAGTTAAATGGCAGATGCTGGAACAGGGTTGACAAATTCCCAACTGCCACAGTTTAATGGGAAAAATCACAGTGATTGGTCCATAAAAATGAAAGCATTGTTTGCTTCTCAAGGAGTATGGGAGCTGGTAGAAACTGGCTATGCTGAACCTGCAGATGCAACAGCGTTGGCTGCTTTGATAGTAGCAGAAAGAGACCAGCTGAAGAGTGACAAGAAGAAGGATGCCAAAGCTCTCTTTTTTCTCTTCCAATCAGTACATGAAAGTGTCTTTCCACGTATTGCAGCAGCAACAAAATCCAAAGAGGCATGGGATATTCTCAAAACTGCCTATCAAGGCATGGAGAAGGTGAAGACTGCAAAGTTGCAAATGTTGAGGAGAGACTTTGAAACACTCAACATGAAGGAATCTGATACAATAGATTCATTCTTCACT
>APFE030383338.1:0-20860 GCA_000404065.3 Pinus taeda | reverse complement strand
ATCAGTAACCCATCAGCTAACATATGAATCAGACATAATGTCAACATGTAATAGCACCATGAAAAATAAACACATGCACCTAAGATGACACAAGTTTTTGGTGGAAAATCCTCTCTAGGGCAAAAGACTACTCGTTGTTGTTGTTGCTCAAATATTTTAGTATGTTGAACAAATTATTACATAAAGTAGCTAGCACCTGCTAGATAGAATTCTTGACTCATACAACATTGTTATGACATCCATCAATTGAGAAGTAACTACTCACATGACTCTACAGATAAACATCTACTGGAAGCCTCCACCACCAACACGCCTCTCCTAACATGCATTAGATTATCCAACCACCATTGGATTGAGATTATCCCCCTCTGGTCACTATCTGCTAGTCTCGGCAAGAATGAAGTCTCTATGCCTCCAACTCCTCCATGTGAACCATGTTTTCGAATGTTTCAGATTGGATTCTTAAAACTTGCTTACCATGAGGAACCCAACATCATCTATAATCTGAATAATAAAATATGATATGCATTCTCTAAACTCAGCTACATATGTATAAACATCTACGTAAAATAATGTAGCACTCACTCATTCCACCCTACACTCACACCATCAATCAATCCACTCACCAAAATAATCCACAAGAATACAAGTCAAAATATCATCAATAATCTCCAATCAATACCTTGGGAAAATACCATGAACACCTGTACCATAGTAAACTCCAAGTCAATATGATCCAGGCATATATTGGTGGCCATCCTCCTATTCCACTTGGACCCCAAACATTGTCTCTTTCAATTTTTCAGTTTCCTTAATTGTAGCACAATTTACTATTTTTCCAGTTTTTTGGGTCCTGAACTTTCGGAGCCGTTTTTGGGCCCTAAATGACATTTTTAGGGAAAACGAAGAGAGAGGAAAAACCACAAATAATGTCAACACTGTTTTTAGTCTACTCTTTGATATCTTTGAAATGAGGTTTTATGATAGCCAAACAAAGATTGTATGCCAAAGTTACGACCCTGGGAAATTGATGTACCAATTTACCCAAGGGGCCCACAATTTTCGCGCTTCATCTCTTAGGGTTAGGTTTTTGGATGTTTATGGTTTTCCATTGTTTCTCAATAATCAATAGGCCTTGTAGCCTCATCATAACACAATTTAGAGGCATGTAGCCACCACATCTCTTCTCAGAGATAAACTACCATCACCTGAGCTAGTTTACTTCCATTATGTTTGTAAGCATATTTCAGTATTCTTATATTAATGAAATGAAGTGTTATTTTTGCTGCATTTATATATTTATGGTTATATGTGTAATTTTTTGTGTTCATGTTTATGTTCAGATCAATGGTATTAGAATGGTATGCTCTTACTCTGTTTTTCTTTGCATGTCCCCAACAAGGTCAGGGTATAAGGAGTTAGGGCTCGAACTAGTTGAACCTTTGCAAGACCAGCCTTGCAAACCCTGACGACCTCCCATGGCGAAATAAAATAAGGACGAGGAGGCAGATGATCCTATTAAAATATTTCTCGAGGAATCCCTAGAGCGACAGAGGAATGTGATGATGGATAACTTTTCGCATATCCTTCGACGACTACCCACAGATGACACATCTTCATCTAGCAACCACTCTGGAGGCACCACTCCTTTTAAGGTAAAAATTAACTTCAATATTCCCATATTTGAGGATCAAATTGATGCATACACTGTAGATAAATGGTTGAATTTGTTGGAAGGATATTTTTCAGTTCATAGCTTTTCCAATTGGGAAAAGATTACTTTGGCACTTCTCAAAGTTGCCCCACACGTCAAGGGTTGGTGTGAAACCTACTATGAACAAAAGGACAAGAGGGAATCCTCATTGTTTTTAGCCGCACCCACTTGGGATTCTTTCTGAGACACCATCAAGCAACAATATTAGCCTGTTGGGAGCTATGAAGATAAATGCATAATGTGGACCACACTATGGTAGGGAAGGGACCAAGATGTGCTGAAGTTCACAAATATTTTCCATACCCTCCGCACTAAGTTGGGTATCAAGGATTATGAGCGGAATTTGGTACTCAAGTACCACGACTGTCTACACAAGTACATCCAAGAAGAGATAGATTTCTTGAACATATCCTCCCTCATCAAAACATATCGATACACTGTCAGGATTGAGCAGAAGTTTAAAAAGAAGAAGCGAGACCTTGAATATGCAAATCTAAAGCAAGGAAAAGGCACCCCCAAACCATAGAAAAAATTCCAAAGCCAAGGTGGGGTGGCCCAGGACAACCCATCGAAGCTGCAAGTAAATAAAAACACCACGAAGACAAAGGACACGGGAAAATGGTGTGAGCTCCATAAGAGCTCCACTCACAACACAAGTGAGTGTTGGGCCAGGTAGTCACTGGTAGTCGAGCTGAAGGCTTCTGAATTAAATGCATGTTCTAACTCTGAGTCAAAACCCGACAAAGGGAAGCATATTATTGATGCGTAGCCCAATACCACCTTGGCCACCACTAAAATACAGAAAAATGAGCCTGAAGATCCAGAGGAGGGGGAACGCCTCTTCCATTCACAAATGTGGGTGAAAGTTTCTACACTACAATTCATTGTTGACAGCAGGAGCCAAAAACACCTCATTTTAGTAGAGGTCATGAAGGAACTGGGCCTACCAATGACAACACATCCGCATCTGTACACCATCAGGTGGCTTCACCAAGGATGAGATCTCCACGTTAGTCAGCAGTTTCGCCTTCCCTACAACATCAAGCCCTTAACATATGAGGTACTATGTGATGTTGCTCCTCTCAAATTTTATGATGTATTATTAGGACAACCATACTTGTGGAAGCAACATGTTGTATATGAGTCTAGACCTCGCTATGTGATTATTAATTTGGGAAATAATTTGTATAGGATACCGGAGGTAGCCCTACTTACCTCTATCTCTTTTATCACTGCAAAGTAATGGAGTGAGATCATTTCCTAGACCATGAAATTTGTTTTCCTTATGATTCGCCCTCAGGGCAAGAAGAAGGTTGTGGCCATGACTTCCAGACAGGGCTCCTCCGCATAGTAGCAGCAGATGGAAAAGGTCGTGGAGGAGTATAGGGACATTTTCGCCTCACCTACAGGGGTACCTATGCACTGTCAAATCAAGTACTCCATTGATTTGACCCTGGGCGCGCTACTACCCAATGGACCAATCTATCGATTCTTGGTTTTGGAGAACGATGAGATCAAGAGGTAGATTTAGGAGCTATTGCAGAAAGGGCACATTAGGCCAAGCTCATCACCCTGTGGAAGCTTGATTTTATTGGTACAGAAAAAGGACGAGACCTGGAGACTTTGTATTGACTTTCAGACACTGAACAAGATCACTGTCCATAATAGGTACCCAATCCAATGGATTGATGAACTTCTAGACTAGGTCAAGGGGGCCAAATATTTCAGAAAGATTGACTTAAAGTCCAGTTATCACCAGGTGCCTATCGAACCCTCCGATGTGTGGAAGATTGCCTTCAAATCCAAGGAGGCCTTTTCCAATGGTTGGTCATGCCTTTCAGGTTGACGAATGCCCCCACAACTTTCATGAGATTGATGGACGACATCTTGCGACCCTTCACCAATGCATTCATGGTGGTGTATTTAGATGACATCTTGATCTTCATCCAGAGTTGGGAAGAGCACCTCCACCATATTCGATAGGTCCTTCAAACCTTGCGACAACACAAGCTATGTGCCAATTTGGAGAAATGCACTTTTGGCATGACTTAGGTTCAATATATGGGGTACATCATTGATGAGAAGGGTGTGCATGTGGACCCAACCAAGATAAAAGTCATTCTATATTTCCCAATCCCAACCACTATAACAAAGCTCTACAACTTTCTGGGTCTTGCCAATTTCTACCCTAGTTTCATGTTGGGGTTCTCCAATATCACCTGGCCTTTAAGTCAAGTCACCAAGGGCAGAGAAAAAGAAAAAGCTTTTTGTTCTAAAACCCAACAAAAGGAATTTTCCGAGTTGAAGCATCGCCTTTTCTCTGCACTAGTTCTCACATCACCAGACCTGTATCAACCATTTGAGATTGAGACAAACACCTGACTTCAATCAGAACTATTTTAAGTCTAGCAGTAGCTGAAGATTTTCATCTTGAGAAGTTAGATGTAAAGACAACCTTTCTCCATGGGGATTTGGAGAAAGAGATATATATGCAGCAGCCACAAGAATATAAGGTAAAAGGTAAGGAGAAACTAGTGTGTAGATTGAAGAAGAGCTTGTATGGCTTAAAACAGGCTCCAAGGCAGTGGTATCTAAAATTTGACAGGTTTATGTATGAAAAAGGTTATACTATATGTCAGTCTGATCATTGTGTTTATCTCAAAAAGAAAAATGATGGCAACTATATTATATTGTTATTGTATGTAGATGACATGCTTGTTGCAGGTTCTGACATGCAGGAAATAAATGTGCTCAAAACAAAATTGGCGAACTCATTTGCAATGAAGGATTTGGGTGCTGCAAAACAAATCCTTGGTATGAGAATAACTAGAGACAAGAAGAATCGAAAATTAACATTGTCTCAGAGTGAGTACATAGAAAAGGTGGTGAAAAGATTTAATATGTAGAATGCAAAACCAGTTAGTATCCCTTTGGCTAGCCATTTCCAGACTCAGGAAGAAATGGCTTATATGTCGAAAGTTCCATATGCATCAGCAGTTGGAAGCTTAATGTGTGCAATGGTCTGCACAAGCCATGATATTGCACATGCAGTGGGACTTGTAAGAAGGTATATGAACAATCCAGGGAAAGAACATTGGATGGCAGTGAAGTGGATTCTCAGGTATTTGAGAGGTACCACAAATCAAGCATTATGCTTTGGTGGTTCAAACATTGCTCTACAGGGATATGTTGATGCAGATATGGCAGGTGAAAGAGATAACAGGAGGAGCACAATAAGATATGTGTTTACTGTAGGTGGAACAGCTGTCAGTTGGGTTTCAAAACTATAAAGTGTTGTTGCACTCTCAACAACAGAAGCAGAGTATGTTGCTGCTACAGAGGCTAGTAAAGAAATGATTTGGTTACAAAGGTTTTTGGATGAATTGGGTGAGAAGCAGGATTTGGGTAGGTTATATAGTGATAGCCAAAGTGCCATACATCTTGCAAAGAACTCTTCATTTCATTCTAAGACAAAACATATACATCTCAAGTCTCATTTCATATGGTCAGCATTAGAAGATGGACATTTGAAGCTGGAAAAGATACGCACTAGCCAGAATCCTGGAGATATGTTAAAAAAAGTTGTAACCAGGGAGAAACTGAGATTTTTCTCAGTTTCAATTGGTCTACAAGTATGATGAAGAAGATGAGAAACAACCAGGTCCAAAGTGGAGTTATTGTCCAACAAATGAAGCAGTGGTGGAGTTGCTATAATCACTCTCCAAGTGGGAGATTATTGGGTGTGGAGCCTAAGTATCTTCTTTGTTCAGAGGTATCACCGCATTGGACCCTAGTTCACAATGGCGTGGCAATGTTTCCCATAATATTTGCGCTGCAGGGGTGGGATGTGACCTTCGGGAAGCCCCCCCCCCCCCCCCTTGCGGGGGATTGGGGGCAGTGCCCCCAAAGCTAAAATTAGATGTAAAATTGTCTTGTAAAAAGTTGTAATTTCATAGTCAATCTGGGTCGTTCATTATGCGGAGATATAACGATAGAATTTATGTTTAATTTAGGGTTTTTTTCCCTAGAAGGCAACCCCCTCGCTATATATGAGGGAATTGTATTGCGTGTATGTAGATCTGTATTCTGAGTGAGAAAGAGAGAGGAGATTGTGTGAGAGCGAAGAGGGAATTATAGCGGATCTGTTGTAGGTTGTATCTCTTCAGTTTGCTAGATAATATAAAAGGAAGGACTGGTTGTTTCTCCATGGACGTAACCCAAATTGGGTGTACCACATATATCTGTGTCTCTCTTGTTTTATGTGTTTTCTGTGTTTGTATTTATGCAATATATTTTATGTGTTATGCTGCTCTGTAATATATAATTTTCTAACACAAACAATGTAAACTTTGAAACGGGAAATATAAACTCAAAACGGGAACTCTGGCCAAAAAACCTCGAAAAAACATCAAAAACAGTGCTAAAAATGAAAAGTATGGAACGATGGTTTTTTTTTTAGGGTCAATTTTGAACATGTTTTAAAAATGGTAGTGAAAACAAAATTTTCGTGCAAAAAACAACCTGAAAAAAAAAAAGTGTTGATACTGGAACGATTGTTTTTTTTTTAGGGTCAATTTTCAACATTTTAAAAAAATTCTAGTAAAACCGAATTTTTATGTGCAAAAAAACAGCTCTTTATGAGGAAAAAACACACTAATGTTTTTGGTAGAATAACATTTTTCTTTCCTAAGTATAAATTCAACATGTTTTAGTAATGACCATAAAGATAAAATAATGGGATCTAAAATACATTAAAATTCTATTAGTTTTCATCCATGTTGTTAAACATATAATAACATCACACTAAAGACTGCTAAAATTCTTAGAATTGTTTTCAACCATAACATTAAAGATACAAAAAAAATTGTTTTCAACTAAATTAATCAAAATTTCATTATTTGTATATTGGATGAAACATACATTATATCTTTAATTTAAAGTTACATTGTAGATATTCTAAACAATAAAATCATCATAATTAAGACATATAATCCAACAACATAAAAATGACTCATAACTTCTGATTTAACACCATATGGAAATCAAAATTTTTATTTCAAGATACAATGCAAACATTAGTTATATAAATTGGCTAAGACAATTATTCAAAATCACTCATATTTTCTTGCACACCATTAGAATTCACATCTTCAGATGAATGACTGGATGCAGACAAAGATGTTCCATATTCTTCTCTTTCATCAACTAGTGCCCAATCTGAGTCGACATGCATGCCCACCATTTCAGGTTTCAAAATTCTTTTGGATCTACAACTGGTTTCAGCAGACTCCCATCTCAACATTATTCCTTCTGGTAACAACCTTTTCAGAATATCTATCGTCTTGAAGCAAATAGTTCCTCTCTTTGTTAAATTGAAGTCATAAACAAGTATGTCAACATCCTCCAATTTTAAGAGGTCTGTGCGATGGCGATTTATATTTGTACCCTTTCTTTTTCTCTTTTCACCATTTTTTGTCAACTACCATCTCTGGCTTATACACACCATTGAATGGGCGTGTATTGGTGGCATACCAATGTGCTTCAACACCTGTAACATCCTCATTTTCTGTAAAGACCTGTATAACCTTAGAAACCCATAATGGATAGTGATTGGGATCTCCATCTGCTATCACTGTGATCATGCAACGCTCCTTAATATCCTGTATTGAACCCCTGTAAAGGTCTTCCATGGCTTCACATTCTGCATGAGATCTTCTAGAACCAGTATACATCTCTCTTTCCTCTGCCCATGAATAATTAATAATACCCTGAGATTGTTGTTGTTCAACAATGTTTATTTCCTCATGTTCATTTGACACATTTTGTGGCCAAATAAATGGAGTTTTCAAAGGTATATCTTCATTTGTTGTTGTTGAAATGATATCACTTTGATTATTGAAAAATGACTCCCACCAAACTGAATCAACAATGTCAAAGTACTCATATGTATATCTAATACATTTTTTAATTTATTCTACGCAATCAAAATAATTTATATCTCTATTCTGTTTGCATGCATTATGAACTTCACCAAATGATTCTAATAACAATATTTTTGATGCAAATATAGGATGATCTGGAATGAACTTCAAAAATTCCAAACCTGATGACGGTGCCCATTCTATAGTAGTTGAATACTTCTTGCCCCATATTAGTGTTTTCCCATCAATTTTTTTGATACAGAATTGATGTTGGAAGCTAATGTCGTTAAGTTGTTCAATGCATTTCTCCTCACCATGCAGTCCTAGAATAAACCTTCGCATGTCAACAGTTTCTTCCAACACATCAAAAGTAGGCTCTAGCATGTATGATTTCTTAATACATTCAATTAATGATGGCAAGCTCCCAACTTCCTTCTTCGTCAATGTGACTGAAAACTGACTAAACATCTGATCAATATGGTCATGAGTGTGCCCAAAAAGAAGGAAGCCAACCTTTACCTTCTAAAAAATTCTCAATTCAACAAGCATGTTTAGATATCCGAAAACAACCTGATTTTTGTTTTCATAGCAAGAGTTGTCCAATTGTAGATACAAAACTTCAGGAAGATTACCAGACCAATGAGAAAGCACATCATGAATTATGGTTATTGTCATATTTGCATCACTATGAATATTTGGAGCTGTGAAGTACACCCTTGGCAACATTTTCCCATTGAAGACCATACAACTGAGCAAGTGATACTGAATAAAATTTTCCTCTTGTAAATTTTTGGGTGTGCGAACAAAATGTAGTAAAATTGTTTTCTTCTGGTCCATACCATCAATTATCATACTCAAATATTTATTCAGATTATCATAACACTTCTTCTTTCGATGCTTGTACAACTTTTTCCTTTCACTTGTTTGTTGTTCATGATGCTCCTAAAGTTCTTTGACAATTGAATCTACACAACATAAAAGAAAGCCATTAAGAAATACATTTTCATAGTTGATGACTATACAATTTTAAAAGTTAAAGTTATGAATGATTACCTCTTTCTAACCCTCCAATTTAAGAGAAGCACCTGTACTGCAAATCCCCATCATTGTCTTCTTAGTAATATGGACATTGTTGAATTCTTTCTTCCATACCTTCACAAAATATTGATATGTAATAAAACGACCATGTCCCTCAGCACCTTCTGCATATTCTTTGTGTAAGTTGTAGATTTCTCGTCTTGAAAAATTATCTAGAATATGTATTGTCTCTCTATTTGGCATACACTCTCCATGCTTTGAAAATAAATCTTTCATCCATGACATTGCAGTATTTGATAATGGCCCAAACTGTCGTTTATGATGTACTTCTGAATAAAATGTGGGATCCTTCTCCAAATTTTCTTGGATTCTCGAAAGACGAAAATTACCCATTGAATGAAACATTTTGAAAGCCTTTCTACAGATAAATAAAGACCCAATTTGATAATCATAACCTGACAATGTAGATTGCATGCACCCAACTAAATATGAATTTTGTATTCTTTTATTCATTGACAAATATCTCTTCCTTTTCTCTAATGCAAATTTGAAATCCATATGTTTCAAGCAATCTTTTTGACAACATTCACTTGAAATGAGAGCACTGATAGAACTTCTTCTCGTTTGATATTCTACTCTATCCCTTGTATAGCTAGAACATCTTGCATTGATACAAAAAGTTATGATCCTACTCCTCGATACAATATTTCTTGGTAACATCTCCATCATTGGATCATCATTCGTATAATCATTTTCATCATCATTCTGAGTAATTTTATCCACATTATGATCAGTTGTGCTTTTCAAACACTGACTTGGAGGATATTCTTCATCTTCCCCTTCTTCGGTGCTACCGTCATAGTCCTTAGAATTTGGACTAAATGGAAACTTTAACTCGATGTTTATTGGATATTCTTCTTCATGTGCATTGTCAGTGTTTCTCTCAGAGTCCATAGAATTAGGACTACGTCAAAAATGTGACTGTTTATTTACTAAAAATGCTACATCCTATCCTTTGTCACTGCTACTCTCATAGTACTTAGGATTATGGCTAAGTGCTTCATCTTGTCCTTCATCACTACTGCTCTTATAGTCCATAGGATTAGGACTAAGAGGACACCGTGACACTCCATTCCTTTGAAAATTTTCACCATTCTCTTCATCACTTTTGCTCTCATAGTCCATAAGATTAGCACTAAGTGGACACTGTGAAACTCCATTCTTTTGAAATTCATCATCATGCTCTTCATCACTACTGCTCTCATAGTCCATTGGCTTAGGACTAAGAGGACACTGTGACACTCCATTCTTTTGAAAATTTTCATCATGCTCTTCATCGCTGTTGCTCTCATAGTCCATAGGATTAGGACTAAGTGGACACTGTGACACTTCATTCTTTCGAAATTTCTTATCATGTTCTTCAAAACTACTGCTTTCATATTCCATAGGGTTAGGACTAAGTGGAAACTGTGACACTCTATTCAGTTGAAATTATTTATCACTGTTGCTCTCATAGTCCATAGGATTAGGACTAAGAGGACACCGTGACACTCCATTCTTTTGAAAATTTTCATCATGATATTCATCACTGTTCCTCTCATAGTACATAGGATTAGGACTAAGTGGACACCATGACACTCCATTCTTCTGAAATTTGTCATCATGCTCTTCATCATTGCTACTCTCATAGTCCATAGGATTAGGACTAAGAGGACACTGTGACACTCTATTCTTTTGAAATTTTTCATCATGCTCTTCATCACTGCTGCTTTCATAGTCCTTAGGATTAGGACTAAGTGGACACTGTGACACTTCATTCTTTTGAAATTCGTCATCATGCTCTTCATCACTGCTGCTTTCATAGTCCATAGGATTAGGACTAAGTGGACAGTGTGACACTCCATTCTGTTGAAATTTGTCATCATGCTCTTCATCACTGCTGCTCTCATAGTCCATAGGATTAGGACTAAGTGGACATCATGACACTCCATTCTTTTTAAATTCGTCATCATGCTCTTCATCACCATTGCTCTCATAATCCTTAGGATTAGGACTAAGTAGAAACCGTGACTCTTTATTTATTTGAAATTCTTCATCCCCTGTTTCATCAGTGTTGCCCTCATACTGCTTAGGATTAGGATTAAGTGGAAGAATTGACTTTCTATTCATAGTGGAAGAATTTCCGTTACATTCATCAATATGAATAGAGTTGTTATGCGACAAAGATGTTGATGCTTCACAAAGAAAAACTTCATTATCAGAAGAATCCATCCCTTTCAAATAGAAGAGGTTGAATGATACAAATGCAAACTCTCCTAATGATATTATATAGCTTAAAGAATGAAATTTTCCCTCCAAAAATTTCATTTCATGTATTTCCCTCCATTATTTTATTCTACAATTTATTGAAAAATTTTAACTATTTTTTTTTTTTTTAATGAAATAAATCTTTAAATTTAAAATTGTAAACTAAATCTTTTACCTAAATTAATTTAATATTTAAACTATATAATATTTACTAGACAATTGAAAGTTTTTTTTTTTAATTTTTATAATACCTTCTAAAACAAATTAATCCCACATTCATTGTGTTGTAAAACAATTCCATAATATTCGCTTTATCATAGTTTCCTATATCGCCATAACAAAATTAACATGTTCATTTTTTTTTAAAACAAATTAATCCCTCGTTAACTGTATAGTAAAACATTTCTGTAATTTCACCTATATAATAAATTTCATTGCCCACGGGGCTTTGGATTGACGGTGAATGGGTGTACTGTTAAGGCACTCCTTGCGATAGGTCACCGGTTCAAATCCCCTGTTAGTGCTTAAGTAGTATTATATAGAAAAAGAAAATTATCACTATTACTCACATCACATCAAGGTTTTCTGAGGTTCATTAAAAGACTTGGAGCAAATTTGTGGAGCAGCTACATTGTTGTCAACAACATATTCAACGGAGGATTCTCACATTTGAAAGGTTAGTTAATTTTTCTAATTTGCAAATTTTAAAATTAAATAAGTTTAATGAAGTTTAATTTTTTTTTTTAATTAAAAAATTTTGTGGGCCAAACTTACCCATTACGTCCATACTAGGCATGGTGGGCCCAGTAATGCTCACGGCGGCCAAATGGGCCAGTAGGTTAGGGGCGGTGGGGCTGGCTACCCGGCACCCCGCCCCACCCCTACAACCCAACGACCTGCGGGGGCCACCAGCGTGGGGCACAGGGTTGCAGACAACGTTTTCCCACCCTGGCGGCCCAATGGGCCATGGGGGTGGGGCGGGGAGCTGCAAAGGAATCACCTCGCCACCCCTGCGGGCCCTTGGGCTGCCGATGTGGGGCGGCGGCTGCAGAGGAATCACCTCACCACCCCTACGGGTCGTTGGGCTGCCAAGGTGGGGCAGGGGTTGTTTGCAACCCTCCTAGCTAAAGATTCTCGACCTCTAGAACAAGGTACTTAAGGCCTACGACCTTGCTGTAGGTTACTGAAACAAATGTGGCTTGCTTCAATGATAGATTTACCATGGATATTACACCCAAAACATCTGTAGATCAACCTTTATACACAGTGACAACTTCAGCTCAAACCCCAGACATGTAATAGAAGATAAGGAGGCTCAAAACAATCCACACATAGGCCCACACTTGTCCCAAGGAGGTTTGGTCTTCTAACTAAAGAATTTATCCCATTAAACAACCCTGCCAAGACAATAACCTAGTCCTTCCTGCTTCGTTGGAAACACCTTTCTCCTACGGCTATTTCAGAGAGTAAATATTGTGAGATAGATGTGTGAAATGAGGTAGTAGGCACTTCTATATATACTAGCCGTTGGGTTTGAAGGGACGTGACTTATTATTGGAACTAAGCTCTCTTCAATTAGTTCACTAGATTTATAACTAACCCTCAAACTGTTAATTTCACGTGGTAGTACAACAATCTTAGTGTGAAAATTCCTACACTCGAAGCAACCACTACTGCAACAAATCTGAATCTACTTCACCTACTTGATTTTAATATACATTATCAAGTTATTCTCTGAATACTGAAGAAAATTACTTCTACAGCCTACACTTCTTTAATATTTGAATACATGAAATAGAAAACTGAGCGAACAACAAGATATATAAAAAACACTTATTTTTGGACACAATAGTCCCCGGAAAAACCCAATGCAAGAAAATGACTGCAACAATTCTGAGGGTTTATTATTATGCAGGAGAAATATTTGAATACAAATCTAGGATGCTCATCTAACAATCCTTTACATAGAAAAATATTGGCGGAAAATCTGAGTGAGTTTTACCTCACTTCTCCTGGCATAATTCTGGCTAATCCGGCACAAGACTGGCTAACCCCCGCTATTTTTACATTGGCTCTGCATTAGCCCCGCGTCACCTTCTCTGCCCTCTACGTCATCTCTCATGGTTTTTTCGGTAGTTCTTGGCAGTTTCGGCAAGTTCCCAGTAGTTATGAATTCTTTGTGACATGCAGCTTTTCTGCGTCAGCTCTCCCAGCTATTGCACTGCCTCTATGTCAGCTCTCTCGGTTGTTTCGGAAGTTCCCAGCAGTTCTGGTAGTTCCTGGAGGTTTCGACTGTTACAACAATTTTGGATTCTTTGTCAACCCTGCATCAGCTTCTCGGCCCTCTGTGTTAGCTATCCCGGTCGTTCTTGCTTCTGCGCCGCCTCTCTGTCATTATTCTTCGGAAAGTCCTCCTAGATTCTAACCACCCCTCAGCTACAAGATCGCCCCAATCGATTTCCCTCCTGAGAACTTCTCACCTTAGAAAATCGATTTCCTCAAACTCTTTGTGTGTGTTTCCAAATGAACCCCAAGCCTCCTTTTTATTTTTTTTCCTGTTGAGTCTTCAACGGATGAGATTAACTCTCTAATCAATTGCTAATATTAAAACATGACTTGATCTGCCTTACAGATCAATCTCACCCATATTTTGATTAATACCCATTAATATTTTAATTTCCCTAAGTTTAGACTTAGGGACCCCATTAAAAATATTAATTATTTTAATAAAATACAATCCGGGTGGAATTTTACCAAACGGTTTTTGGGTTCTTTATAAATCATGTGCGTTAGCCTCTCCACCAATTTTCAAGGCTAGAGCACTTCCAATTCTACCAAAAACTAACACTTAGTGCCACTTCACCTCCTCTTGATTTGTCTCAATGAATTGCCAAGGGTAGTGCATGGTGAATCTCCCTTTGACTGTCCCAATTAATTCCCATGCATTTGTCTTTAGCAAATCCATAGAGGTGTGTCCACTCTATAGCAACGTGTGAATTCTATGGTAATGCATGGATCCACACAAGTTTTGTAGCAGTGGCAACTTCTTTATTACTCCTACTAAGAAAATTAACTAAACAACAAGAAATGCAGATTAGAAGATAATATTTTGATACTAATTACATGAGCCCAAGGATGCTAACTTTTTGTGGATCAACACCTCCAACAGAGATTCTCACATTCTCTTGTTTCATCTTCTTACTCATCCTACTAGAATTGGGCTTCGATCCCATTCATCTTCACAGTGATTCATCAGCATCATTCTAAGTCCAAAATTCCTCATGATTCTCCTTTCCCAATTCAAATGGATTCTTCTCTAGGATGTTCTTGGGGTTGCTCTAATATCAAACTCATGTAGTTTTTTTACTGTACACTACATAAATCTGGAACTGATTCCAAATGGGTGCGGATCCTCTGGCTGCTACAAGCACAAATATACCAATGTGTAGATTTACACACCCTGTTCTAGCCCACAGGTAAGTCCAATAATACTCTCAAGATCTGATGATGGATCCCAGTTGGGATTTGAAACGTTGACAAAAAAAATACTTTTTACTGTGGATTCTCCGGTAACTATGTCTAAAGATATATACCACAGATGTCTTAAATCCAGAATCGTTTCCCTATACGGAGGGGATACATGGAGTGAAATCATTTTATTCGAGAAATTTAGAGTAAGCATTCAAGAAAGTCCTGATGATGGATCCCATTTGGGATTTGAAACGTTGACAAAAAAATGGTTTTTACTGTGGATTCTTCGATAACTATGTCTAAAGATATATACCACAGATGTCTTAAATCCAGAATCATTTCCCTATACGGAGGGAATACATGGAGTGAAATCATTTTACTCGAGAAATTTAGAGTAAGCATTCAAGAAAGTCCTGATGATGGATCCTAGTTGGGATTTGAAACGTTGACAAAAAAATGGTTTTTACTATGGATTCTCCGGTAACTATGTCTAAAGATATATACCACAGATGTCTTAAATCCAGAATCGTTTCCCTATACGGAGGGGATACATGGAGTGAAATCATTTTACTCGAGAAATTTAGAGTATGCATTCAAGAAAGTCCTGATGATGGATCCCAGTTGGGATTTGAAACGTTGACAAAAAAATGGTTTTTACTGTGGATTCTCCAGTAACTATGTCTAAAGATATATACCATAGATGTCTTAAATCTAGAATCGTTTCCCTATACGGAGGGGATACATGGAGTGAAATCATTTTACTCGAGAAATTTAGAGTAAGCATTCAAGAAAGTCTTAATGATGGATCCCAGTTGGGATTTGAAATGTTGACAAAAAAATTTTACTCTTTTAGGTCATTTCCATGTGTAACACATCACATATAAAACCATCAGAAAGATTACAGAAACAAGGTTGAAGCCAATCCTAAGCAGTTTGATATTGGAGTATCAAGGAGGTTTTGTTGCAGGGAGACACTCGTGGATATTCTATTTCTGGTACAGGAATCAAGCCATTCTATCAATGTCAAGAAAGAAAGTGGCATGCTGTTGAAAATGGACCTGGCCAAGGCATCTGACATAGAAGTGGGATTATCTAAGGGAAGTTTTGCTAAAAATTGATTTTTGTTCAGAGTGGATGAACTCAGTGCTTGAGTACTTATCAACTAGATCTTTTAATGTTCTCGTAAATGGAGGCCCTTCCAAATATTTGAAGCAATCAAGAATTTTAAACCATGATTGTCCATTATCCTTCTTTGTTTATAATCTTGATAGAATCCTTGGGAAAGGCCTTATCACAAAAGCAAAAGAACCAAGCAGAGCTAAGTCTTTAAGTTTTCCTCCAAAATAAAGCCCATGACTCATGCTCAATTCATGGATATAACCTACTACCAAGAGAAGATAATTTTTTGGGAGGCAAGAAACATACTAAGAATTTTGTAGACTTTCAAAGATACATCTGGTCAAAAGATAAAGTCTTATAAAATAAAAGGTTTTTAAGATCATGGCCAACTAAAGAATTTGGATAAAGATTGACGAAATTATGGGTTTCTGAAAAAAATGATTTACCAACAATGTATCTTAGTTTTCCCCTCTTTGACAAATTGTAGAACATGGGAGTGGACACAAAATTGTTGATAAGATTAGACTCATGTTGGATCCATAGATAAACAAAATTCTATGTATGAAAAAGATATTTATTCTTATCCAATCGGTATTTCCAATGATTCCATTGTTTCAAAGGTTAGTTTTAAATTAACACTTCCAAACTCTAAGGGAGGTCCCAAAATTTCCTGCAAAAATTCAACAAGTTTTCTAACTCCTATTAAAAAGATTTATTTGGTGGCCTTGATGTTAAGATTCTGCCTTGGAATATCTATCATATAGGCACTGAAGTGAAAATAAGCCATAGGGGAAAGGTTCATTTATAAAATCCCGATATTGTAGTTATTCATGAAACAAAACTACTAGAAATTAAATTGGATATTGTGAAAAGTTATGTGTGCAGATAGGAAACATGAATATACAAAAATTGGCTAGGCAATTGAGAGGAATATCAATATGGATGACTCCTAGGTGTAACATAGAGGTTCTTTCCAAGGAATGTTTTGGATCACACCACCTTAGATTTCTATAGAGTTTGGGATCTTAGTTTCTACGTGACAAATGTGTATGGACCTAATTTGGTGCTTCTATGAGCCAAGTGATAGCATCTTCTTGCAATGGAAAGGGAAAATCTCCCAAACCTTCCATGGACCTTGGCATGAACTTTATTAGGGGTGCTCATAAAAAAAGGAGGGTTGACAAGCAAAAATAACTCATTATTAGAAGATTCCATTAAATATGAATTCCTTGGTAGATGTGTAACCAAAGAATGCTAATTACACCGGGAATAACATAAGGAAAGGGTAAGGTTTTGTGTTGGAAAGATTGAATAAATTACAAATAATTGAATATCGGCATGATTAGAGATTTGAATTTGAATACTTTAATCTAAAGGAATCATTACCATCTCAGGGAAAACCAAAAAATATCCCTTTCAAGTTTGTGAGTATGTAGTTTACCCAACCTAATTTGGAAAATAAAAATGTGGGAATGGTGGGATGAGGAAATAATAATATTATTCATGGGATCAAAAAAAAATTACGCATAAAAGCCATCATCTTAAAATAAGCGAATAAGCAGACTTACATAAAGATCTGCAACAAAAAAGTAGAACCCGAGGTTGAGATGAATAAACTCCATGATGAAATAGACTAAAATGAGGTTATCTAGATTAAAAAAAATGTTCTAAAGTAAAATTAGACAATATATATCAAAGGGAGGAATATTTTTGGAGGCATAAATCAAGAATTATGTGTCTCAAGGAAGGGGAGAGAAACATAAAGTTCTTCAAAAATCCACCCAAAGTAGAAGAACCCATAACAAAATCTCCCAAATTATCAAGGAAAATAATAATGTGATTAAAGGACAAATATGTAAGGACACAAGTTTTTTAAGAATTTTTTAATGGAACCTAGTGACATAGCCCCCGAAAGCAATGAGCTATGTGAAAAAATATCCTAAATCTTATAAGAATTGAGGTCAATAAAAAGCTTAGGGCACTCATCACTGAAGAAGACTATAAGAAGTGATGTTTTCATTACAAAATAATAAGGGAGCAGGCCTTAATGGCTTTTGAGCTAACTTTTATCAAAACATTGGCACATTATAAAATCAAACTTCTTCAGGTGTAGTGGAAGAATTAAAAAATTTGGGCGACTTATCAAAGTTTTAAGCTCTACTTTTCTTACACTTATCCATGGCAAAGAATTCATATGAATCTTGGTTCGTGGTCTTGTTGTAATTTCTCTTCTTTCCATTTGGTTCCAAAATCCATTCCTAGCTCCTCATGATGCGTGTCATGCTTTACTATCCTTGCATCGAGCACAAATCCATATAGACCCAGGTTTGAGACGCACTTCCCAGTTTGTGAAGCTTGAAGTTGCATATCCCCTATTTCTATATTTCAAAACTCAGTGATTTGTGTGCATTTGATGGATTCTTAGGCTTAGGAACCCACATGTCAATATCAAACTCAAATCTAAATGGGTGTGTGTGAACGTCATATTCATGTCGTCAATGAATTTTCTATATTTAATGTCCCACCACGTGGACATACAAACACTACAAGCCCACCCATGTCTAAGCTATTAGCATGAACCTCAGCTCTTTCTCAGTTCAACTTAGGTGGATGTGATCCAATTTCCATGTCTCTAAAAGTACACAGTAAGCATTACATCAAATAAGATTTAGCATTATCCATGAAAGTACATACTACTAAGGACGTTGCGACATAAACATATATATGTAAAAAGGCTGGAGCTTCAAGAAAAAGGATTCAACTTTGCATCAGGGATAGAATCTATTCAGTAGAGTTTGAATGGGGCTCTAAATTACTCATTGACATTCTAGTAGGAAAATCCATGGTAAACTAAAGTGATTAGTTTATAAAAAATAGGATAACCTAACTTGAACAAGTTAAGGCTAGGATGGACATCTCTTTTGTCCATAGTAGCAGGTCAACCAATAAAATTGTAGATTGGATATTTAATAAATCCACCGAGAAGGAGAACCTTAAAATTATTAGAGTTGATAAAAATCATTCAAGAGTCATTGGTGGGAGATCCAACTGGTCATCCTCTCCAATTCATCTTAAGCCATGAATTATCAACTCCATCCATCCCTCCCTCACTCCTCAAACTTTAGGAGAGGATGAAGCTACCGGTAATTATTAAAATTATATTATCCCAAATCAGGGGAATGTCATTTGATGTAAAAGAGTTGAAGGGTTTGCAAAGAAAAAATTACATACCACCCTATGTATTCTCACGATCCATAATTTATTACCAAAGCCTATAAGAAATAGGTATCATCGGAGAACTCTGATCCACCCTCATTATTTTCTCTAAGTATGAGCTCCAGGAGAATGATGAAATCTTCCTCTCAACACCTTCACATTGGTAGATAGCAAGACCAACCTACCATAATATTGGATCAATTAAAGGAGTAAAACAAATTATGGGTACATTTTAGAGATGTAGGGCCCTTCTTAGAGGCTATGGAGAAGTAATTGAAGAATGAAATCGTGTTATTGATGTTAGTATGAAGTTGAAGTATGAGAGACATTTTTGGTACTCCAAGAATTTGAATTACTGTTAAAAATATCAAAACAGAACAGGAGAACGAAGAAAGAGAATTTAAAAATATTAAAGTTTTAAGAATAGATATCTTAAATAAAACTTCTGAAGTTGAAGGAAAATTGAGTTCGGAGGTGACCTAACAGAAAAAAAATAAAAAAAAAAAAATTTGGAAGACAATTTAAATAAAAAAATGTCAAGTACACAACCACACACACACATATATGTATAGAAGAATAAATGGTTTGGATGATAAATGTCACCAAAAATTAATTAGTAAATCCAAAGCATAAAACCCACCATGGGGATAAAATGTTTACTTGGATTCTCAAATTTGAAAAAATGATTTCAAAAGATGGGATCCCAATATCTAGACTCTAAAGGATTATCATCGAGGCCAAAAATTGAAGAGTTGTGATTTCTGGTATATCAAAATATCATAATGATAAAGCTCCTTAATTCAACCTCCGTGTCACCTAGAAGATATGAAAGGAGGATGAAATTATAACTCTACATTTTTTGATCCAGAATTTTTTGTCTTCCTTGATGAAGTAAATTTAACACTATTTCTCCTAGATTTATTGGAAATATATTAGAATGGAGCAAGAAGTGTACGTTTGAACCCCGTATAAAAATTACTTGGATATGAATTCTAAAACAAAAGAAATAAACAATCCGAGAGTATAACACATAAAACACATATACAGAGAGAATTTCCCTTGGATACCAAAATTGGGACTACCAACTTGATTTTTTCAATATATTCCTTTCAATGTTGCAATACATATTTATACATGCTGAAGCATCCAATACCATGGACCGAAAATGATCACATCCAAAACCATGGACCGAAAACCACCGTGTCCAAAGCCATGTGTGAAAATCATGCACAAAACCATAGGTAGGTTTGCCCAACCTAATATAGGGTCCAAAAAAGATTTATGGGGGCACTGTCCCAAACCTCGTAGAGGGGGGCTACGCACCCCCCTCTAACCCCCCAATTCACTACGTCGACTAGTCATGGAAAGAATAACACAACCCAACATTCCCCCACTTGTTGTTTTCTTTCCACAGGGGGCCACAAGAGAGCTTAGTCATTTATCCAGCCCTACAATGCCCATTGTTTCTCTACACCAAGAGAACTTCTTAGAGTTGATAGTTTTTGTCAATGCATCTGTAGTATTTTTCAAGGTGTCCACCTTTAATAACAACACCTTTTTGTCTTCTATCATATCCCTCACAAAGTGATACTGAACATCAATGTGCTTTATCTTTGAATGTTAAGCAGGGTTCTTTGCTAAGAAAATTTAACTTTGGCTATCACAGTCTATCCTTATAGCTCCCTGTATTAATCCCATACTTGAACACAATCTCTGCAAGCAAACTGCTTCCTTGCTTGTATGAGTGGTTGTCATGAATCCTGCCTCTGTAGTTGATAGTGCCACTACAGATTGTTTCTTACTCATCCAACTGACTGCACCTCCAAATAGGTTAAACACATACCCACTTGTAGATATTCTTTGATCCATATCTCCAACCTAGTCGGCATCAACAAAGCCATGGATATCCAAAACTCTGTTCAATCCTAGTCTTCCTTGTTAGCATAAACCATAATCATTAGTGCCACACAAATACCTGAAAACTCGCTTCACTGTTGTCCAATGCTCCTTCCCTGGTTTTGACATAAACCTGCTCAATACTCCCATTGCATGTGCAATGTCTAGTCTAGTATAG
>APFE030383333.1:4717-17771 GCA_000404065.3 Pinus taeda | reverse complement strand
CCCCCTTAACCCCCCCGGACAAGGGGGGCTGTCGCCCCCCCTGTGACCCCCCCGCTGCGCAATCGCCGCAACGAAAGGGGGGCTCCGCCCCCCCTCTAACCCCCCGGTTCACTACGTAGGTTAGTCGTGGAAAGAATATAACACAACCCGACACAAATCAAGTCTTTGATTAAGATCTTGTAAAATCCAAGTCGAGTCTTTCCAAGATCTCGAAAATGAACTATCATTCATTCCACCTCGTTGAATGCAATGAAGCTTGGGGGGCATGTATCTCGATTTGAGTCATTATGCTAGGGGCATGCAGACTTATAACAAGCATAGTTTTTTGTTTCAAGCTTGTGTAAACATGAAACCGAATCCAAGCAAAGTTCTTTATGGTTCAAGCTTGTATAAAAATGAACCCATACCCGTTTTACATCTCGTGATTGCTGTCTTTATCCGCTAAATTCTGTTAGATCAGCCTTGGTTGCTTTCATTCCATCGCTACCATCTCTTTGGCTGATCATATGTTTTCACTTGGTTGTTTTTCCTTTCCTGAGGGACCGCATCGATGAGTGGTTTTATTAGCCAGCCTCTTAACCATTACATGTTTTGAGTACTTCCACTATTGCCGAAACCAATTCCTACCCTTTATACCACTCATTCCTCTAGGATGAGTCTTCTTTAAGCTCTTTTATGAATCATAAACTATGAAAAGAATGCCGAGTTTTTCCCTTTTAAATCGTTAAACAAAATAAAAAGGTGGTCCACTTTCAGCTCTTTTCTGACCGTATACACATGAAAAGATCGCCGGACTTTTGTCATTTCGAGTTCGATATTGGTTATAAAATGACGTGTCTTCGATCACTTTTTTAATTTTTCGGGTCGGAGCCACTAATTATGAAAAGTACTCCTTGATCGTAATGGTCAAGTGGTTCTCTCGAGTATTATTTTATGCTTTTTTGGGCTCAAGGAACACAAATTTACGAAAAATGACCCCCCCTGGAGTTTTCTTTTCCATGTCTTTTTCAAACTCTCTAAACATGAAAAAGACTCAGAGTTTTACCTATGTCGGACTTGTTAAACCCTGACGAGATTGGACTCGTCACCATGACGAGACAAGAGTCCTCTTTAAACCCTTTTCAGACTCGTTAAATATGAAAAGATTGTCGAGCACTTGTCCTTTCCACCTCGTTAAAGTATTGGAAGTGTCATCCCTCCTATATTATTTTATCCTTTTTCGGACCTGAGGGATTATTTTACGAAAAAGTACCCCGATCGAGTTTTCTTAATTTTTTCTTCTGACTACCTAAAATTAAAAAACACCAAGTTTTTCCTATACTGGACTCGTTAAAATTTAACAATAAAGGACCTATTCATTTTTAAAAAGGAACGAACCACTCCTTCTTAGGGTTCAAATTTTAAACTAAGTTGGACTCATCCGAAGGATGAGCTTATAAACAAGAAAATGTTATCCTCCTCAAGCTTGTCAAAAATAAAGAGGTACTTGCCAGAAATGGTGGGGGAAAAGAGAGAAAAATGAACTTGTTTGTTACACTTTGAGTTTTAGAAAAGTAGTTAACCACTCTTGAACATGACACTTTTTGTTCACCTGGGTTGGGAAATCCTTTGCCTAACAATTAATCAAATCATATTGAAAGTCTTCAGCCGGTTTCTGGGTATTAGCTTTGGGTCAATTGTCACCAAACCATCTGCAATGTCTTTATGTGTTCAAGAGATTAGTTCAAACAAACCATTCATTTGCAAAATATCTGTCATCCATTTTGACCATCCCTGAGTTAGTCCTTGCGAATATATTTCTTTAAAACATGATCTATGATTTCGTGTTGTGGGCTTGCCTACGATAGATCACTTTCTATCGACTTCAGCTCATTATCTAGAAAGATGATCTAGAAATCGTCAGTACCTTGAAATTTTCATGCCTAATGGAAAGTTTCTCGCCTTCAATGATAGGTTGCATCATTGACATTCGATCAAAGAATTCTATGACATGTTTGACATCAGCTCATTTATTCACATTTCATGGATTGTGCTGAGTACTTTGAGAGTCGTTGACATTACTGGTGGTTTCTCTCACACTTGTTAACAGTTCACATCATTGACTAGTAATCAAGTGGTTTCTACCATGTTCAACTTCGACACATTCATTCACATGGATAGAATCGTACTAGTTCGGGAAGCAGAAATCAAGACCCTGGATCTAGTTTCTACCATCCAGGATGTGAGGAATTTTGTTATACATTATGCAGTGGACTATTCATAAATAGATGGTTCCGCACATACTGTGTCTACATATGTCTATACTCTTCATGTATTACAAAATCATTCATATATCAGAACAGTTTGGTCAGTTTTCTAGTCAGTTTTGATCTGAGTATGGGAATGCCTACCTTAGGGATGATATAATATATATATATAATATATATATATATATATATATATTATTTATATAATATATATCTATATATATCTATATATAATATTATATATATATATAATAATATATATATTTATATATATATATATAATATATATATTGCATTGAATGTTTTTACAGGTTCCGATTGGGGTGTCCACAAGATGATCCTTGAAATGATAAAGTACTTCACTCTTCATAGATGACAAACTCTATCTTCATCTATTACAGACTTTGCACTTTAGGGGGCAATCTGTTGAACAAAAGATTGTCACCTTCACATTCTGCAATCTGTGTGAGTCCATTATCACTCATACTTTCCTCCTTTGCAGGTCTTAAGCCTCAGTTCTTCATATCAAGCCTTGAAAATAAGAGAAATCCCTCAAAAGTCTCTAAAACTCTGGTTCCGCACTTTCTCTTTGCATTACCTGTGGTCCCACATCTAATGGTCATGTCTCCTGTGCATCTGACCACTTTGTCTCTATGTTATGAGTGTGGACCCATGTAAAAGTTAAAAAGACGTGAGTATATTCTGAAAAACCCACTTTCAGTCATTTCTAGAAGCTTCTGGAAGGAATCTTGAGGTGGCAAGTTCACCCTCTTAAGGTTCATGCATCCCATACCTTAAGGAGCTAACCCCTTGATGTGAGAAGCTTATCCCTTTGAAGGAGGACTCTATCCCTTCATAGGTGGACTTATAACCTCCTCTTCTGCACTATAAAATGAAGCATTGGGCTGGTTAACAGAGAGGTTGGAAGTTGAATATTTTTGAGGTGAAATGCTGTTGGAACTTAGTCTTCTTTAGTTGAGTTTTTATGAGGAGAAATTACATACTTCTAAGATTTCATTTGGAAGAGTGCAAGGTTTGTCAAAGTAAATGAAATTCCTGTTTCGGACCCCAGGAAGAGCTTGTTCAACATCAAGGCTAAAAAGGTTGTAAGGTTCTTCTACTTCGAAGTTAATACAAACAAGTTTGTTTTTCTCAATAAGCTGTTGGTTCATGGTTTATTTTATGGATTCCTTGATCACCATAATAGACATGATTTATGATATTTGCTATGTAGGTGCTATTTGATGTTTGCCTGTTTGTGATTGCAGGTTCTCAAAGGTAACTCTTCCAAACAATTGAAGGATGGCTACTATGAACAAGTGTTGGATCTAAGGTAGGGCCTTAACACCTCTATAGTATTTGTTTATAAATCGCATATGTCTAGAGAAAGATAGATTTGTTTGTCTGTTTGTTGCTAGACTATCTTCTGATACTAGGGAGATCGGCCTTGTCTGCAAGATCGATTTATCCAGCCAACAATGAGCCAGTTGTTTTGAATGAAATTTTTTAGATGAATGCTTCATTAGCCAGTTTGGTCCTGCCTCCTCTTTTTTCTTCCAGCTTAGTAATCATATTGAAGTCTCCTCCTATGATCTAGAGGGGATGTGTTCTATTGGAGTTGATCATAAATAAAGTATTCAAAATTTCTCTCTTGTGCATTGCCTCCTGGGGGAAGTAGACATTGGTTAGGTGACCATGCACATTTGTCCCTATAATATGAAAGGTGGCTTGAATGAAGTGCTTACTCACATGAATGTTAGTAAGCATGATAGCTCATTCATCCCAGACTATTGCTAGACCTCCTGAAGCTCCTAAGGCATCCACTGCTACTGCCTGACTGCCTGGCCATGCTTTTGCAAGGGTTTGACCTAGTGTTGTAGGGTTACATTTAGTTTCTTGCATGAAGAAGACTTGGGGTTTCTCCTACTGAATCATGTTTTTTATCATTCTGTATTTCCCAGGCTATTTAGCCCTCTGATATTCCATGAAGTGAGCTTCATGATTCATTATTGGGAAGGGGATTGTAATACTTTGTAAGCTTGGAATATCTTCCCGATTCCACCAGCATTTCCCCAATGCGGATGGCTCTTTGAAGATCTATTTTCCTTCCTCTTTTTTTATTATCTTTAGGAACGTTTTTTCCATCCCATTGACTTCCAGGCTGAATGCCTAGGGTTCTTTGCTAGTGTGCTCTAGAAAGGATGACTTCCAAGTTTTCCAGATGTCTTTCAGGGATCTTGTCATATTCTTTTTTCCTGCAAGCTTGTTCTAATCCAAGTATGTTCAGATCTCCAATATCTATGCTTTCAGGTCCTCTTCCATGTGCTGGGTTTTGCTACTTTCCTCTGTTGTTTCTGTTGCAGCCGTGGTTTCTTGCTACACATTGTCTACTTCCATGCCTTGAGATTTCCATATCGGTGTTATACTGGGTGAGGAGGTGGTAAGATCTATGGATTTCTTATGCTTCTGGGGCTTCTTTGAGCTAGTGGGAATGAATTGTGATGACATCATGGCTGTCTCCTCAGAGTGTGGAGGATTCTCATTGTCATTCGAATCCGGCTGAGCTAAGATCTCAAAGTTATTGCTGGTGGATGGCGCTGAAGTATTGGCATAAGGTTTTTTAGGGTTTGAAGTAAGTTTTTTGTGGTTCTTTTTGTGGTTGCTGACGTTGGTAAATCTGTCAGAGTCTGGTTTATCTAAGGAGGTAGAGGTCAGGGTTTTTAGATTTGATCAGCAGTCACGAAAGAGATGGCCAAGGGCATGACATTTTCTTCATCAAACTGGGACATGTTCATAATCTATTGACTGAATCCATTAAAAATCATCATGATATAAACTTACCGCATCTGGAAGATCTTTGCTTGGATGCATATAAACGTAGATACGGGCATAAGAGGTGTATCTTCTGAGTTTTGTCTCCTCCGCAATTTTAATGAATTCCCCTAGTCCATTTCCAATGTCTTGCAGTGAATCTTCATCCCAGTACTCCAATGGAAGGGAATAGAGATGGATCCATACTAGTGCCAAGCTTAGATCTTCTTTGTCTGGGTTGAAACTTTCAATCCAGTCTCTCAAATAAAGACCAACTGCATTAAAGAAGTATGGTCCTTCATCGAGGACTTTGTTTTGATTTTATATACAGTTAAAGATTGTCGTAAAGAAGCCCTTAGGTCCCAACTGCAGGGTAATGTGCCATTTTGGTTTCCATTTGGTTGCGATCCATCCATCCAAAACATTCTATGTAGGCTAAAAGCCTATAAATTTCCCTATTAAAGCATGATCCTTGATGGACTGGATTTGGGTATTGATTCTTTGACTTGGGCTCAACCTTAGGTCTTTCAGTTGCCACAGGCTTATAGGTAGCTGATGTTGCTTTGGGAGCCGCATTTCTATCCGTATTATATATTTGTATACCAGGCACCATTCCCATTCCTTCTTGGGCCATTTTCCTGGTATCTTCCGTGTGCATCTGAATGTGTTCTGAATCGTTGGGGGGAGGCGCCATATCCTCCCCCTGGAGGATGTCCATGATTTGTGCGCTATTCCTTGTCATTTGTTGTTGTTTGTATTGCTAGAGATCTGTGACAGAGTTGTCGTGGTCTATGTAGGTCTGTCGTTGTAGGTCTGACACAAACCCTAAATCTCCATCGTTTCGCTGCTTATTTACTTACGAAATTCTAGTATGTTGGAATATCTACACTCTAAATATTATAATCCACACCCATTAAAATTATATTTACGAGCAATACAGTCTAAAGGTTACAGCTGATCCTCAAAATGTTTTTTTAATTTGAGAATAGTTTAACTATTATACTTTCTTGAATAAACGAAAACTAATATCAGTCGAAGGCATAGCTAATTATTATATTTTTTTGAGTTCGATAAAAGTTCTAGCTATTATACTTTTTTAATACACCAAAATTAATATTAATAGTCTAATTATTCTACTTTCATATATCACTAAAATCAATTAAATATTTCCAAAAATAAAATAGTTTTATTATAATAATACTGATGTTATTTTTTGAAAATTTTAGTGTGTATATGGTTCGAGGATTATGTCTAATATTTCTAGTGGACACTCCAATTATTTAACCATCCTCAAAGACCAAATGAAACAAAAAAAAATAGAGAAAAAGTGCAACAAGGATTATAAAGATGCTAAGAGAGGAAATAAGATGTTAAACTAAAAGTCAAGTGACTCTAAGTTTTAATGGTTAAAAAAAACAATTAGTAAAAAAGTCAAACATAACTAAGAAATTGGAGATAAAATAAATAAATATATAAATATATAATGATGAATAAATATTAGATAAATTAATAATATTTTTGAATAAATTAATATTGAAATAAAATTAAGATAATTAATTAAATTAATAATTAATTAATTATTCGATGTTTTATTTCAGCGTAAGGTGGATGAGGGTCTCTGACTTTTTTTATTTTTTTAATAGATGGCCTAGATTGATTCTCAGAGAATATGCTCAGCATATGCTTCGTCTAGTGGTAGTGTGTTAGAGTTGTTAGGTTGCATTGGACTTTTTATAAATTTAAAAATTTTGGTGTAGGAACTCCCACCAATTTACTAGGATATCCAAATTAATAATAATATTTTTATTGCAATAGTTTAGGGTAGATACAAATGAAGCTTTGAGCTATATCAACAACATTGATATTCTTAATGTGGTTATACTAGTAAATTAGTGAATTAATAGATGATTAAGAATAAAACACTTAGAGTGTTAGGATAAAAAAGGAGAAAGATATCATTAACAAGACGAATCATATTTGTCTTTCAAAATCTACTCTAATTGAACATTCTTATAAGTCTAAACACTTTATATGCTTTGACCAGGGTAAATTCCTTGCCCCTTTTCTCTTATGGAATAGAAGAGAGTGGGGCAAAGATTTTAACATGGTCAAAGCATATAAGGTGTTTAAATTTATAATAATCTTCAACAAAAGCATATTTCAAAAAACAATTAGGATTCAAATCGGCTATGTATTCTTTCAGCTGGATTAACCTTGTTTCAACACCTTAATCTCTGAAATCCCCTCATTCTTTCTAAGATTAATTTCTTAGTTAAATTCTCCTCCCCCTCTCCTTTTGTTTTTTATATTCCTTAATATCTTCATATGTCTTTCCTTATTTCTTCATTATTATTAATGTTAATTGAAATTAAACTTCCCTGTTTAGAGCCTGCAACTGGTAGAATGGAAAGTGATGGTAGAATGGAAAGTGATGGGTTGTAATACTAAGTCACACTATGATGTGAAGGTCATCTGTTCAAAACTTCATGCGAAAAAATCTAGCCGTGTTAAGCACTGGTGTGGCCTAGGCCTGATGATTTTGACGGCTTAGATGCCCCGTAGGTCATTATTACTCAATAGCACTTGATTATGTAAAGTTACCCTTTCCCTTTTTAACATTTTTATAATTTTTATTACACACTTTTAATCATTCTACTTCATTTGATTCTTAAAAATAGGTGAATTCTCAAAAAATAAAACAATATAAACACAATAAAAATCTCCAAAAATAACATTACTATTGTTATTAACAATAAAAACCTACACACTCTTACTCTTAGTTTTATAATATTTTCTTTAACCTACGAAGGAAAAACGTTTATGTGACGTTGGCAAGATTTACAACCGTTGACAATCTCTGGGAAAGTCTACGCATCTATATCTTGCATTTCCTTTTCATCCCTGAGTATCATTATTGGTTTGTAGTCTTCTATATGCACACTCTAAATCAGCATCATCAATAATTTGCACACTGAATTGTTTCGCGTGAACATATGAAAGGGATGTGAAGAATTGAACAAATAGCACTGCTATGATTCGCAAGTACCTCAGAGATAGTGAGGGGAAGGGTTTTATGATTTTTACGAATTGATTTAATTGAATAAATAATTTAGAAATTCCATCTTAATATTACATATTACAAATAAATAAGATTAGTTTTACAAAGGAGTTAAAGCACTACTAAATATATTGTAACATATTATTTTGTGGATATGATTTTATCATAAACAATATTATAAAATAATATATTATATATATATATATAAAGGGGAGCATGTTACCCCACTGCCGTACCTGGCCTCTCTTCTTATAAGCAATATATTATTTGTAATCATGAGTTTATCATAAATAATATTAATATATATATATAAGAGAGATTGTGAGCCTTTACCTTTATAAATAATATATTATTTGTAGTCATAGATTTATCATAAATAATATTAATAAAATTAAATTATATATATATATAGATATGAGATAATATTAATAAAATAAAAATTATATATATATATTGAATGAGATGGTTTAGCCTTTGCCCCATTAGTGTATGTGGCTTGTTATTTACATGGAGGCATGTGTTATTAGTCATAATTTTTAATATGGAGAGCTTGAAATAAAATTTTATTCTTGTTCAAAGGGAAGTTGCATTGTAGGGTAGATGGTATTGTTGTGGAAATTGGTGGGCTCCAGTATTGCAACAATAATGTTGCAACTCTTGAGGTTTCCTTCTTTACTTTTATCAACTCAGTAGTTCGTAACAAACTTGGAAGTGGCGGTGGTGTATCCACAAGTGCTAGCTTTTACAGGCTGTCACTTGATCAGCGGGTGCAAGTTCGCTAGGAGCTTAAGCTAACTTATATCAGTTCTCAAAAGAGGTTTTTAACTATGATGGAAGAAATCTAACTCTACAGAGGCTATTCTATGTGCAGAAAGAGAATGAAAATTGGAACGAAACGCAAACCCTAGTTTACCCACTAACCCTACTTTTGCAAGAAAAGAGATGGAAACTAATAAAATGAGTGCCATTGACTATTGAAAAGGTAAATTGCATTTATTCAGGCTACTTCTGAAAAGAAATAAGAAGAAATAATCTTTTTGTACTT
This sequence comes from Pinus taeda, assembly GCA_000404065.3. Classification (NCBI taxonomy): domain Eukaryota; kingdom Viridiplantae; phylum Streptophyta; class Pinopsida; order Pinales; family Pinaceae; genus Pinus; species Pinus taeda. Next base: position 8,611 of record APFE030383333.1, on the reverse strand, counting down.
TTAAGTGTTTTTATGTGAAATTAATATGCTTGTAATTTATCTGGTTATGACTCTGAAGAGGGTTGGTGGTTAAGGAAGATGGATTTGGCTTTTGTAGAGGGTGAGGAAGGTGTGGAGAGGTCCTAAGAAACTCCTAGTACCCTTTTGAAGACTTCCATAACGATCGGATTTCGAAAAATCACTCACAGGAAGTTCTAGAGGAGGCCGCAGGGGATCTACAGGAGGAGGCCGAAAGCTATTTTTGGAGTTTTGAAGACGGAAAAATGATGGGAAAGGGGAAATGAAGACTAGATGAAGGTGTTGAGGTGTCTAGAACTTCTCAGGGAATATCAGCGAAGAATGTGATGGTTGGATTTGTTGAAATGGTAAGAAAGCAGCTTTATGAGAAAAACATAGAAATTAGGGCAGATTGGCGAAATGTTGTGAATGAGAGGGAAATCTATGAGGAGTAAGCTGGTGCTAGTTGTTTTATGGAGGGATGGTGAGCTGAGATACCCTACAAGAGATCTGCACATTTACTTACCAAAATTGACCAAAGAAAGAACTAAAAATAGAATTTTGTCTAGCTTGACCTAATTTCTAACCTAAAAACAGAAAACGTTGAATAATACATTATGAATAGAAAATCATGCGAGAGAACTATGGTAAAATAACAAGAAATGATCTAATCAAATGAATCTGAACCAATATCAACTTTTCAAAATCAAGTTATCACACTAGCAGTTGCATGGAAGAGCAAAAATTGTGTTTTTGGTGGCAACAGTAGTGCCTTGACCTCAAATCATAGTCCCAGAAAGGGAGAAAGGAAATTAGGGCCTGTTGTTGGCCTTTTTGAATCTTTTTCTATCACTACAACAACCTACTTAAGAAACTGAAATAAAAGCAACTATACTGACCATCAAAAGCAACCTAATCTAACAAAGTAAAATGAATCTATACAACAAAAATTAACTCATAAATGGAAGCAAAAACATATAAGAACACAAAAAGAGGTGCTCAACAACTTCAGTTGGCCCCTAACCTAAGAGCTTCAGCTCTCTGAAAGAGATCAATGCTGGCTCAAAAACTGTTTCATCTTCACTTATAAAAAATAGAAGTTACATCACATAAACTGTGCTAAAAAAGGAACTCGAAAATAAGCTGAACAATGTGCTGCACAAAAGTGCAAAAATCTACTAAGAACCGGCTAACCTACTGAGGCTCGAAGCCTTCCTATTTATACAAATGGGGACTTCCAATAGTCCTCCTAAAATCAAGGAACTCGACTTTCTAGAACTGAAGATAAACAACAGTCCTACTTGACTTGCTCGGCTGCCCCTTGGAATATCAATGTGGGCCTTTGTGCTCCGAGTTGCTGATGGAGGATTCGAGGAAAGAGATCATTAATGAAGGAGACACCCCCCTACAAGTCCTCTTCCCTGTTTTTCTTGAGTTTTGGCTTCCATTTGCTCATAAATTCCTTGTCTTTGTCCAAAATTGTCCAAAAAATCTGCATAAAGCACTCATTAGACTACATGGCAAAGTGACTAACCCAATTCACTCTATTAGCATAAATATATTCAAAAAAATGCAACAAACTAATGAGAATGGTGGATTAAGTCGAAATAAGAGGCAGAATGAGCCCATATAGTTACCCAATGAGCCCATACCCATTTATGGGGCTCATCGAAAATATCATGTTACTTGTGGGATTCTTGAGACATTGCGACGAGGGGGAAACTATTTGTAGAGATGATGTCATTTCTTGGTAATTATATTGTTGTTGATTTTTCTAAGTGTGAGTCTATCTGATCATGGGCTTTAGGAAGACTAAGATTTCGTGGCTATTGGATCGGTGAATGGTTTCTGGACACGTGGAAATTTGAGGGATGACTCTAGAAAACTGCTATCAAGGCAAGGAATCCTTCACAGTGTGATTGGTCGCTACTACATAGACTCTTCCTCTACACCTAAGGTGGTTCATGACCTACATTCTAAGTGGTAAAATGTATGCCTGTTAGATTTCATTCTACCCTTTCTATAGTTCATTTTATGGTTATCAAATCATGCCTATGGGTATTTTTCTCTGAAACAAACTTTGGTGTTTTTCTCTTATCCATCTTGTCGGCCTCCTTTTATCTCTCAACCCTCCAGCTATGTTGAATTATGTTGGGCGAGCCTATTTGGTGTGCTCTTCCTCTTCTGGTGTAGTCTTTTAGTGTTAAGTTCTAATTCTGTTATCGATTACAAGTGGTGTCTAAAACTTAGATTCAATTTCTACTACTTCTCCCTCCTGAAGATTATGCCTTAGTTGTGCAAACACAACTGCGAAGGAGAGGGAAATTATGGCCCTCAAGGAATATCCCACACCCAGTCCCAAGTAGAGGAGGCCATGGCTATTTTCAATTTGGGTACTCCCTCTTAAATTTAGTCATAAATTCGATAAATTGAATCCTTCTCTAATGTTGATAGGCAAGCCTTCTTATATTTTGATATAATTGAAGAGGTTTCCCAATGGGTTCTTGACCCTAGTAATATTAGGGAATGAATCCTACAGGATGAATCCTACAACATCTTTTCATCTATGGAGGATGTCAAACATGTTGAATGATATCAATGCTTTTTCTTAGAATGATTAGACACTTGGATAACTCACTTGGACAGACACCTTTAGTGTGAGGAGAAACCTACAACCCCTCTTGGATCCAATTCTAAAAATTCTACCCGAGTGACCTCATATGAACAGTGTTTCCTACTTTTCACTCTTGTTATGGTTGTCTTAGTAATTATGTTCTAGATAGGATTGTTCGTTTCCAGAAGATGTTATGTTTTGCTCATACTTTATGGTCAATACATAATTAATATATATAGTTTTCTAGGTGGAAAATTGAGATCACGTATGGCTAGCCCAATTTGACCATGCTTATCTGATAGATGTACTAATATTCTGATTTTATGAGATAACACAAAATTAATCCACAAAAAATATATATATAAAAGAAAATTATGTAATAAAAATAAGAGACTCTACTAAGGAGCAAGTCCTTGCTTTTAGGGACTGAACATAGTGTCTCCTCCTATGTCTACTCACCCAATTCACGTATTTGATAGTTCAACTCATTGTCATCTCCATGAACTTTTGTTATTTTAATAAATTCTAAATCAAATGATAAATTTAATAATATGATATATTTATAAATTTCAACTTAAGTACACATAAAATAAAATCAAGCACATGTAAATTAAAAATATATTAAGTACCTGGGCCTAATCCCGCATAATATTAAATTTCTCTCAAATAAGTTCAAAAGGAAGAATCCCCAAGGGTTTTCCCAATTGGTCTAGTTCTTGTCGTTAAAGAACCTTTCTAATGGAAGATCACAGGGTCAATTCTCCTTTACACTTTTGGAGCTAAGGTCTACTAATGAGCCAACATGATGTGATCCCTTCAAGTGGATTTGCCTAAATAATTTCAATGGACGTAGTGGCCACTAATCTTTGATGCCCATGAACCACACCAAAAAAATACAAAAATCAAAAGGAAATAGAGAGCAAGTGGCCATGGGTCCTTCCTTGTTATAGACATTTTTGGGCACTTCAACCCCAATCATAAATGTCCATAAATTGAGGGCTCCTAAGTCCCTAAAAGTGTTGCATCACTACCTAAAGGAACAAGGTCAGCTGATTGCATCATCTCCCAGAAGTTCTCCATTAAAAACTGCTCATAAATGGTAAAAAATGGACCATACTGAAAACCTAGTGCAGAGGGTGCGATGCATATCACATTCCCACTGTACAAGGTGCGATGCATACTTAATTACTCCTCTATAGGGTGTAATGGTCGGGAATGGACAAATGGCAGAGACAAAATGCGAGGTGGAAGATCATGGAATCTTCTAGAAGCTTCCCCTCTGA
>APFE030383331.1:27635-56036 GCA_000404065.3 Pinus taeda | reverse complement strand
AGAGAGTCAAGAAGTTTACTCGACTAGGGTATCGGTCTTTGATGGAGCCAATTATTACTCTTGGAGATTAAGAATGGAGGCATATCTTATGTTCCTCAGGGTAGATGTTTGGACCTCAGTACTAGTAAATTAGAATGCCCAAATATTTCCCCCCACAGATGCACATGGAAATAAACTGTATCTAAGTGATGGTAAAGCCACACATGCCATTCTTGTTGGTCTCAGTAAGTCAGAACTTGTGAAGGTTATGCACTGTGAGTCTGCTTATGAGATGTGGAAGAATATTAACCACTGTCACGAAGGAGATGACAAAGTGAAGCAAGAAAAACTTCAAACTTTCAGAATGAGGTTTGGAAGCTTGAAGGTGACTAAGAACGAAAGCATAACTGAGTACTTCCTCAAAGTTGATGAAGTATTTAATATGATTAGAGGACTTGGTGAGGAATTCAAGGAAGATTTGATTGTTCCAAAGCTATTAATATCTCTACCCATGAGATTTAATGCCAAAATCTAGCTATAGAGGAAATGGTCAACCTAAATGATCTCAAGATAAATCAACTACATGGTACTCTCACAGCCTATGAGATGAAAGTAGGAATGGAGAAATTTGAACCAAAGTAAGTTGCATTTAGAGTATCCAATAAGCGCAAGGAACACAAACTTCATCAAGACTTCTCTAGCAGTGAATCTGATCGCGATCTGGCTCAACTAGACAGAAAACTGAAGCGAGGCTTTCGTAAATATAAAAGGAAGTTTCCCTTTAAGTGTTTCGACTATGGAAGATTTTGACATTTATCTTCCAAATGCCCTTACAAAGAGGGGACTCAAAGAGAAGAAGGTCTAAACATTTAGAAATAAGTCTAGGACATTTCAAAAGAAGAAACCCTATAAGAAGAAGGGGTTCTATTCCAAAGATGATAGTTCGGACTCAGAATCAGACTACGAAGACCCTTCAGAAAATGAGTCAAATGAGTGTCTTATGGTCCTCAAAACAGACTCCAAGAAATAGGGCCCTATGGATTCAAAAGAGGAAGAAGAGGAAGGAGTGGTAGATCTTGAGGGAGAACTCATTAGTTCCCTTGATGAGTTGAAGAAATCAAGGAAGAAAAAAAAGCATTTGAAGGAACAATTGTAGCATGAAGAAGAAGGCATGTATAAATCAGATAATGAGGAGTTTGCATATCATAAAGAAAAACTTGAAGAGGCTATCAAGAGCAAAGATAGTCTAGCTATTCTACTGAAAGGAGAACAAGGAAAGTGTGAGAAGCTAAATGAGGAGAATAAGAAGCTAAAACAAGAGCTGCTCAATTTGAAAAGGGAAATGACCTCAAAAATCTGCAAAGATGATTTTTTGTTTTTAAAGGTTGAGGTGGAGGAAGCCAGATGAAAAGAAGAGGTACTTCAAAATATGATTCAAGAATGGGAAGAAAATTGCCAGTATCTTGAAGAATAGGTGGTCTATCTAGGAACTGATCTTGAGAAAGCAAAGACTGAGAAAGGTCTAAGTGAGAGATTTTCTAAAGGGACTAGAAGACTAAATTAGATTCTGAGCTGTCAAAGGCCCTCAAGAATTAGAACTAGACTCGCGTACTCAAAGGAACAAGAATATTCTATTGGAAATAAGAAGATAAGCTTTTTAAATTATGTTTACATGAATTATATATATATATCTATTATAGAATATATATATATAATATATTATAACATATATAGAGTGAGTCTCACCAATATTAATAACCAACTATACATGAATTGTATGAATATATTAATTATATATAATGATTTAAATATAATTTTATAATATCATTCCCATCACTTTCTTTCATTTGATTTAAATTTTGTTTTACTTTAATTAATTACAAGTCTTTTTGACAAAATGTATTAAGTTTGATTATTTATTATATTTTTCTAACTTAGAGAAAGACTAAAGTGTCATCCAACACTGTGATGTTATTAATTATACATATATATAAATTAAACATCACCATGCTCACTCATGTCACCATCCAGCCCCAAAATCTTCCTTCTTAAAAACTCTCTTTTCCCCTTTTTTTCGCATCTCTTATCCCCATCTCTTATCCAAATTTCCTCTATAAATAAAAACTCCATTTTATGAAAACTTTTAAATATAATGTGCATTCGTTTAACCAAATCAATAAAGCTTACTTGACAACTAGACTCTCTTCATCTGAGCCACTTCCAACTCTCTCTCTTAGAGCTATGAATTCACTTTCCTATATAATAGGAACCACTATCACATATCTAAAAATTTAGCCAAGAAAAACATAAAAACTTTCTTCAAACACTTCAAAATCTCCCAAAGATCAATTGAATCTATTTGCTAACCCTAGATTTATAAAATATCATGGCCCTGGAAATTCTTATCTTGGCTAAACTAGTGCATTCTACAAACCCTCTCTAAAAGAATACATAGCGGATACACATCATAATTGCTTTGCAATTTTTTTTCGTTGAACACTCCTTCAAATCAAAGCACCTCATATGTTTTTACCCAGATAAAATCCCCACCCTGGCTCCTTTCTATTCCATCCATATCATTAGAAGGCCCTATAAATCCAAAAGTTTTCAAATAAATTTAATAGCAAAGATGGCTACAAGTTAAGCCATTCTTGGAAGCCACTAATTCAAAACATTAGTCACTAAACTTGTTGTTACCTCTTCACCCCTATTCTTAGATTAATTTATTCTTTAACTTTGTTTACTGTCCTTTTATTGTTCCTGCAAATGTTTTGCTTACTAGCCAAAGATAGAATCAGTTCCATGAGATGTTTGTTGCCTGCAAGCATTAAAACACCATTGGCAAAAGAGTTAACTTTTATACCATCTCCCCACCATTGGCAAAAGAGTTTGACTTTAATTACCATCTCAATTAGTTTTGTTAAAATATTTAAACTAGCCAATTCAGAATTGTTCCACTACTACGTCTACCCATGTTTCAAAGTTGATAGTTCATCCTTAACCAACATTTGATAAAACATAGCCCAAGTTTTCAAATTTGGCCTTTCATCCTTAAAACCAATACTTGGATCTAAAGCTTATAATTGGACCTATCAATGTCACATACGGGCTCTTATATTGGTGGCCATAAAAACTTCAAACTGATACTTTGTCAACATTCAATGACAAGAGTCTATCGATCGACCAAGGTTTACAGTACCGAATATCTGGCTATAAAGGTGATGCGGGCCAGCAAAAGAGATTTAAAATCGACCACTGAGACCCGTCTTCGCATCATAGCAAAATAACCAGGAAACCGAGAAAGCAGGTGGGAAAGTAATCGGGAAGTGGAACGTGGTTTATGGCCTACTGTTGAAGCAATAGACAACGTTATGACGAAAACCTATACCATTTAAACCGTTTTGAAGTGGCCTTTAATTTTCTTCCGTATGAGATTCTGCCTCTTATATTTTTTTTGGTTTTTCTGTAACAAATATACAGTTAGTTTAAAGAACTAAATACAATGGAAATGAAAGGTGATAGAGGCGATAAGTAACGTTATAACGGGAAGCTATGCCGACAATTTAAAGTGTTTTAAAACACGACCTTTAATATTGTTCCCGATATACTCTCTGGCTTAAAATATTAATTATCACTTTAGAATTATAACGGATCTTGCAATATTGAACCCTATCTCTGACATGCCCCCATGCCCCCAATATTGTTGATGTATCTGATTTAAAATTAGCACGGTTTAAATCCCCATCGCCCTATCTAAAATTATCACGGCTTAAATGTCCATGGTGTGATCTAAAAGTTTGTCTTTATAAAAATTATATATAAAACAACCATCATTGTCTTTATAAGAAAATTTATTCTTTTAAAAAATTGTCTCCATAAAAACAATATATAACACAAGAATTATTGTGTCTTATGAGATAATTTTAGTTTTGTTTTTTTAGAGACAATATAAAACAATGAATCCAGAAAAAAATCTCACTATTGAAATGGTGAAATAAATCAATATAGCAAGTATTTAATTAAAAATAAACTATAATATTGTTGATTAATTCATGTTAAGGCACAATGGCATTGAACCACCAACCTCCTTGCTTATAATACAACAAGTGCTCTTCCAATGAGTAGCACCCTTCAACAACTTATGTGAGAAGTTTGGAACCTATTCTATTGAATTCAACGATAATTTTCACCTTGCCTCAAACCCATAGAAAGTTCTTAGCACAGGAAGCACACAAGCCAGGTTTTGAACCCGGAGCATCTTTTCTTCAAGCTAGAGAAAAACTACAGAGTAGGATAGTAAGTCGATGTTTCTTTGGGTTGGTCCTTTCAACCAATTAATGTCTAAAATCAATTATAATTAGTCTCTTTTTCCAAACTGAATGGAAAATCATATGAAATATGTCATATATTCGAGGAAACTTCTTGTGCCACAAGAAATACTTTCTAACTTTACTAAGTCTAAAATCCATTCTCTCTGAAATTCCCAAAAGAATGGTCTTCAAATTTGTATGTCCTTTGCAACTACAACTGAGAAGGGTTCCCAGTTGAGTACCTCGCTAAATGGAATAAAATAATGGTATGCTAAATACAAATTCCCAAAAGAATAGTCTTCATATTTGGTATGTCTTTTGCAACTGTTATTGAGAAGGATTCTAGTTGAGTACATCGTTGAATGGGAAGAAAATAATAGTAAATTGTCTCCACCAACCTTGGATTTCTTACTTCACATACCATGGGACAAAGGAAATATTTACTCTCCTTGATGTGATCTCTATAGGATACTTCCTTTTCTATTTTTGGAGGTAAGTTCTAATAATTTTCATGTCGAGGCCATTATTTTTCTAGTATTTGAATAGAACTAGCTTTATCCTACCATTATTAGCTCCAACAAAAAATGCAAGAATGGACCGCTTTCTTATAGGTAACCCCACAAGACCACGAGGTTGTTGTTGTAAATACTCCAAGTTGGTTTCACGAAGAGCACCATCCTTTCCTAATACAAAGTATCCTTCAGATAGATCGACATTGCAAAGAACTTTTATGACATTCAATCTCAGGATGCTCTTTTGTTGTGTAAGGTCCCTACAAGAAAGTTGTTTCTTTGTTCAACCTACAAACACGAATCCTCTTAACATAATAAGATAGCAATTGTTATAAAATATAGTCATTTTACCTACCATGTAAGAAATATATAGAAAATATAAATGAAGCACATACTAAAACTATATGAAGTCTTGTTTTCCTTTATCATAATAATATAGAAATTATTATTACCTACCATGTAGAAAATATAGACAAAAATATAAATACATACATACTAAACTTGTTGGAATATACCTTCTTTTCTTTTAGTTATATTAAATATAAAAATATTAGAAATATTATTATTATTATTTTTAAGGGAACAAACAAAACAAATAAACCTTTATAATATTATATTAAAGAATTTTAAAACACCATAAAAAGACCTACACCAATTAAGATTCGCATTATGTCATCATGCATATGTAGGTTGTTATGCAAACAACTTACAAAATAGAAGAAAAGATAGATCAATGACTTAAAAACTATCTCCCTTGAGGGGGAAACCTTCTTTACATTACATGAATGAAATATTCTTAGATGATACAAATGATAAGACTTCCTTTGTATATATATGTGTGTGTGTGTGTGTGTGTCTAAGGGGTTACAATATAATCAAAGCCTACATATCGATAATAATGTAAGGGCACAATAATAACAATAACAAGCTTCTATGGGGCACAATAATAACAACATGGAGGTTACATGGGCACAACGATAACAATAGGGGCTATGCTAACAATAACAATAACTGAAATATACTAGTATTATAGGGACCTAACGTGCTCCTCTCCTTCAAAAAAGTGTTGTCCTCAACGCTTGAGTAGTTATGGATGCTTCTATATAAAATTCTCATCCTCCCATGTGGAATCTTCACTGAGTAAGTTCTTCCACTTAATGGGATACTTAGAAATTAATCAATTCCATAGTTGTCAGGTTCTTGTTTCTGTGACCGCCTCAGGCTCAAATATGATTTTTCTTTCTTCATCAAATTTCAGCAACATTGTTTGAACTAAGATCTTGTTACCGATAACCTTATTTAAGGATGAAACATCAAAAAATGGGTGTACTCGGAAAGATGCAAGAAGCTCCAATTTGTATGCCATAGTACCAATATTTTGGAACATCTTGTAAGGACCATAATACTTGGGTGATAATGTATTATCCTTCTTAGCTTCTTGGAGGGAAATTTGTTTGTATGGTTGTAGCCTTAATAATACTTAGTCACCTACATCAAAATTTCTTTCACTTCAATGATGATCTACCTATTGCTTCATTCAATGTTTGCCAAAGTGAGGTTATCCTTTAAGAGTTGTAGAAATTTTTGTTGATGCTCCTTGCGATCTTCCACTGTTGAACCTTAGAATTTCCTCTTAAAGATGATGTGATGGATGGTGAATGGTATCCATAAAGTGCCATACATGTGGTCATTTTTTCTGCAGTATGGAAAGAAGTGTTATACCAACATTCAGCTAGAGGTAACCACTTGACCCATTGTGTTTGTTTATCATATACAAAGCAAAAAAATATCGTTCCAAACATTTGTTCAATATCTCAATGTTCCTATCTGATTGAGGATAATAAGATGAGCTATGATCTAATTGAGTGCCAAGACAAGAAAATAATTTCGTCCCAAAATTTCCATTGAAAATGGGATCTCTGTCACCTACAATAATCCTTGTGTTTCAATGTATCTTTTGAATTGTTTCCATAAATGCAGTAGCAACTGTACTAGCTTTAAAAGGATGAGATGATGCACAAAAGTGTGCATACTTGGTAAGTCTATCAACTATCACCATGATGACACTCCTTCCTTCAGACTTGGGTAAACCTGTGATAAAATCCATTGAGACCTCCTCCCAACATTGAACTTGAATGGATAAAGGTTGTAACAGAGTCAATGGTGTTAATTATCTCAACTTTATTTTGTTGGAAACCAAACATGCCACAAACTTCTGATTATTAGATTTAAGGCCATCCCAAAAAAATTCCTTCTTTACCCTATGGTAAGTTTTTAAAAATCTTGAGTGCCCTCCTAAGGAGGAGGCATGCAATTCAAAAAGAATCTTTTGTTTGAGTTAGGAATTCTTACTAAGATATAAGTGATCTTTGTACCTTAATGAATCATTTTTCTAGTTAAATCTATCAGATGTATTGGGATCTTGTTGCAACTTTTGAATGAGTTTTGGCACCTCTTCGTCATTCTTGTGTTCATCCCTTGCTTTGGTTATCAAATCAGATTGGATAATAGAAATGGCACAAAGCAATGCTTCCACATCCTCATCCTTTCTTGAGAGTGTAGCTTCAACAACATTTTTTTCCCTTTTTGTAGATGATTTCAAAGTCATAACCCAACATCTTTGTGACCCATTTTTGCTGCTCCTCTAAAGGTAATATTTGTTCCAAAAAATATTTAAGACGATCATGATCTGTTTTTACCTTGAAGTGTCTTCTCATTAGGTAAGGTCTCCATTGTTTTAGTGCATGTAGTATTGCCAACATTTCCTTCTCATAAATAGGATTGTGTAAATACTTTCCTTTGATTGGATGATTTTCAAAAGAAATGGGTCTTCCTTGTATTAAAACAACACCAATTCAATTTCCCGAGGCATCACATTCCACAATAAAGGTTTTTGTGAAGTCTGTCGTAGCTAAGACCGATGCTTGGCATATTACCTCTTTAAGATGTTCAAAGGCCTTAGTTTCTTTTGGAGTCCAAGAAAATGCATCTTTCTTTATTAATGTTGTTATAGGTGCTGGTGTTATCCCATAATTCTTAACAAACTTGTGATAATACCTTGTCAACCCAAGAAATCCTTAAAGATGCTTTATGGTTATGGGGATTTTCCATTCCTTAATAAATTTAATTTTGTTAGGGTCTACCTTAACACTCTCATGATATAAAATATGACCCAAATACTCCACCTTTTGTACTTCAAAGAAACATTTGGAGGTTTTTGTATATAATTTTTTCTCCTCTAGTAGTTTGAGCACCTTGTCAACATGTTGAACATGATTCTTCCAAGACATTTTATAGATTAGTGTATAATAAAAAAATACTAACACAATTTTTCTAATGGTGGGTTTGAAAATGGAATTCGTCAAACCTTGAAATAAGGAATGTTCATTAGTAAGGCCAAAAGGCATGACCAAAAATTCATAATGACACTCATGAATTTTGAATGTTGTTTTCAGAATTTCTTGGGTTTTCATTCTAATTTGATGACATCATAAACAAAGATCCATCTTGGTGAAGTAAATTTCTCCATGTAATTCAGTCAACAATTCATCAATCACATGAATGAGAAATAACTTTAATAGTGAGCTTGTTAAGCTCCCTATAATCCAAACACATATGCCATGATCCATCCTTCTTGTGCACCAATACTACTGGACCAAAGAAAGAACTTTGATTAGGTTGAATTATACTCTCCTCTAACATTTCTACAACCATACAATTCAATTTCACTCTTTTGGGCATATGGATATTTGTAAGGTCTGGTGTTTACTGGAACACTTCTTGGAATCAAATGAATAACATGATCATGGTGATGAATAGGTGGGAGGCCTTTAGATGTTTGAAAAACCTTGGAATGATTGTCCAAGACATTTTGGAGATCTGGAGAAATAAATGATTTCAATGTTTGAAGCTCTATTGAGCATAATTGTGCAATGACACCACATTTTTCATTCTTCATAAGCTTTGTCATGTCATTAAAGCTAATAATATTTCTATGTTTCCCTGTGATAACCCTTAATTCAACTTCCTTTCCTTCCTAAAAAAAAATCAAGAAAAGTTCTTGAAAATTAAAAGCTATCATCCCCAAAGATTGTAACCATTGGAATCCTAGTACAATATTAACACAACCCATTGGAATGGAAAGGATTGGACTATTCAATACATATTTCCCCATGGTTAGCTTAATATTATGGCACTTTCCAAATCAAATTATATTTCCTCCATTTGCAACTATCACTCGACACTCTGGTGTTGGATATAGGAAGAAATTCAATTCCTTGGTTATCTTACAATAAATAAAATTATGGTTACTACCTGAATCAATCAGAACTATTACCTTTTTCTTCTTGATATATCCTTCTATCTTGAGAGTTTGAGGAGTGGTAATTCCTTCCAATACATTACAAGATATGGTTAGATTCATTGCTTCTTTCTCTTGGGTTGGTTCTTGGTGTATATCTTCCTCTTTTGATGTTTCTTTTTCCTTTTATTCCTCCTCTTTAAAATATATGTAGAATAATTTCTTCTCAGCACACTTATGAGCTTTAGTGTATTTTCTATCACAACTGTAACTAAGCCATTTTTCTCTTTTTTCGTCCAATTGTTGTGGTTTCAACCTTATAGGTTGTGGAAGACTAGGAGAAACAACACTTCCGTGTTTATAGTTGTGAGTGGTAGACTTCCTTGTTGCCATAATTTTGCTTTCAGTTTTTCTTGCCACCCTGAAGGCCTTCTCTAATGAGTTAGGTTCTGATAGGAGAACCACATGTTGGATGTTATCTTTTAAATTCCCTATGAAGACATCAATGCTATGCTCCTCTGGAATATCGGTTACCCTAATATTCAAGTTGTGGAAGTCTTAAATGTGCTCTTCCATTGAACCCTTTTGTTTAAGATTTATCAATTGACTAAAGAAGCTATTTCTCTTTGTATCTTCATAATGTGCTATCATTTCCCTGGTAAAAATTGACCATTTGACAAGTGGTTTACAAGAAAAAATCCATCTATACCATACAAACTGATTGGTTTCTAAATATAAATATGCAATACATACCTTTTGTGAGGGTTTCACATCTTGTAGATCAAAATATTGCTCCATCTATAGTATCCGTGTTACCAGATACTTCCCATCAAAATTTATCATATCTATCTTTGGAATGTTGTGGTTCTTAAACCCCACATTTGAGTCTATAAAATCAAAATTCATATTCCTAAGTTCCTTTTGTCCTCATCGTGATTTTTGTGGATTACCTTGTCACCACAGGGAAGCCTTTCTTGTGGCAACTTTGTAAACCCTTCCATGTCTAATTTTAAACCATTCATGTCACCTTTCAATTATGCCTTTAAACCATCTATCTCGCATTTAATTTCATCTTTGGTTTCTTTTTGTGAGAGTGAAATTTGTTGCACTTTGTCCCATAATTTTGATATATCATGTTGCAATTCTTCCTCTTCATGTGTCATAATAGAGCTTTCTGAGGGATTAATGGATGCATAGTTCTTTTGTTTTGGAGGCATTTTAGAACCCAATACTAATATCTATTGTTCAATATGCCCTTGGAATGACTTCAAATTGTTTTTTCAAACAAATTTATGCAAATTAAAAAAAAAAAAAAAATTACACACATTTTTCTTTCTTTTAGGAGCTCGACCTTGAAATGGTTAGAACCTCATAATTTTGACTCTATAATGTTTGCAATTACCTATAAAAAAAATATAAAAAATGTGAACCCATTAAATAAATTGTATTCTATAGTTCATTCGAGGGAACTTACAGTGAGCTCAAATTTTTTAGTTGTTAAAGTTCTTGAGGAATGAGACCTGATAATCTGTTAGCAGAAAGGGCTTTGCATTGAAGATATGTCACACCACGTTATTGTTTTGTTAAAGTGGCAACGGTACAATAATTATTGATATGTGTTATCGCTCTATAATTTTTAAGATTGGCAAGACAAAATCATAAAGGACACATCAAATCACTTAGGAGTCTAGGATCTAGCCCTCCTAGACTCAGAGAGGACTCTCTCTGTATATTTTCATATTTATCTTTATTTCCAATGTTTTAATGTATTAGGCTAGCTATAAAGGTAGAAGGGTTTTATTTCTTGATTGCTTGATTGTTTGGTTGGGGCAAGCCAGACTTAGATCTTTTCCATTGGGCTATGGAGTCAAAGGCTGGGTGGTAACATCAACTTTTCCAGAGCTTTTGCAAGGCAAGCTAACTATCTTTACTGGATCTAAAAGCAAAATGGAAAATGAGTTGAGAGAACAACGAAATCAGTAATGATTAAAATACAATTAAATATTTCTTAATCATACATCAGAAGAAAACATTTAGATTGTAAACACAGATAGAACTAAGGTGCTCTAAGAGCATATCTTAATCCAGAATTTTTGTCTTACAATAAGTTTTAATGAGGCATAATGAATAAAGAAGGAACATATTTGACACAGAAAGAAGACATCATCAGGTTAAAAACATCTCAAGTATCTTACAAATAGTCTTTTATTATTGATGCTCTAGCTCAAAAATTACAGTGCTCCAAAAGAAAGATTGTTCAATAACTCGGGTCCAACACCTAATAGTTCCAATGCATGAGGTATTCAACAAAAACCTATAATGATTACCTTGTACACTTGGAAATTTGTTATTAATTACAATGAAAGAGAATTTGACTAATGTAACCACAAAGTGGCCACGATGAGAAAACTTGGACATCTAGTCCTCTTTTTTTTGGGATTTTGTTGTTGAGAAATTAATTTTGTTGTAGTGGCTCTGCTGACGTGGCTGGTGCTAACTTAGTTTTGCGTTGTCCATTCAATCATCCTTGTCTCATTCCTCTTGGTAATCACACAGGTCACTCCATGCTTCTTGATCCAAAACCCTGATCTTGATTAACCTACGGTATATTTCATCAGCTTTAGTGTACCTTGCAAAAGTGGGTTTAACTGTAAAAAATTGCTTCAATTCATGCTCGATACAAATTGGATTGTTGATAACTTCCAATAATGATTTTCCTATTATGCTGCCTTAGTGTTAGAGAGATTCGCAGCATCTTTAGCTATGCCTTGGAGCCTATTGACATAATCTTCTTTGGCCATGAGTTCGTCATTAATAACAAACTGAGAAGGGAGACCTTTCTATGTTAAAGGCTCAATTCTATTGAAAAACCTATTCATTGTCAGCTCTAAATTTTGGCATTTTTCCTTTAGCTTTACATTCAAGTTCTTCTTAGTCAATACTTTTTTCACCTATAGAATGGTTTTTTTCCTATATGCTACTCCTAGCTCCTCTAGCTCATACCTATTCCTTGAATTGAGAAATTTAATGATTATGTTGGTTGTTGCTGGCATGTCTCCCAACTCTAGATTAGTAGATGAAATAGCTTCTTTAGCTTTTTCAACAAACTCCTTATGTTCAAAGATAATTTGTATGTTGGTTCAAATTTCATTCATGCCATTGATGATGTTGTTCTAGATGATCTCCTTCACTCTCCCTATAGTGTTACCAATGGATGATTCCTTTTCATATTTTTGCAACTTTTTGATCTAGGTGTTTGCCCTCTGCATCTCAACCGAATGTGCACTTTCAGCTCTTTTGATTTGGTCCTACAAAAAATTAACTTGGGTTTCTAGTCTCTTGATCTCCTCAGTCTGAAGATTCACGCTCTCCATGGATCTCGCTAGTTGTTTTATACTTCTTCCTGTCCCTACAACAGTAGTTGCTACAGTGGCTATAGGAATAGTTGTAAAAGGAAAAGCCTCCATAGTGGTGTTGGCCGACTGTGTTGTCCTTTCCTTCTCTTGTACCATCTTCTCCATTTCTACTTCCATTTTTTTAATTTGGAGAGATTTCTCTAGTATTAACTTCACTATTTCAGCCTTCTGACTCTCTCTTTCCTCTATCTCTTTGGTCAAGGGATCATGTGTTGCAGGTATTTTGAGTTGCTTCTTCAAAGTTGCTATGTCCATCTCCTTTATCTTAATTATCTCTTCTGATGCTTTTACATCTGAGGGCTCATATCCAATTCTCACTACTAAGTCTTCCAAAGACTTAATTCTATTATCCTATGATTGAGATGTGATCTTTTCCATCGTTAGCTGAGATTGGGCATTTGATAAAGCCACCCGCATTTTAAACAGATTCATATAAGTATAGTTAGGGTAGAGGAGAGCATTTCACCTGTTTGTTTGTTCATTTCCAGCTGATCAATAGGATGAACGTTCTTGGCATCAAACTTAAAAGAGGTATGTTTGTATTCAGCTGGAGTTTTAGGTTCTATTGTTTGTGCTTCCAAGAATGCATATGCATTTTGCTTTTTTTTTTTTTGTATCGAAGGCTGAGAGGATTCTGCCTTGAGAAATTGCACTTTTCTTCCAGAATTGAGCATAAGTACTCTTTTTAAACATCTCATTCCTGATTTTAATCTTTTTGAAAGTATCAAAGACGATCTCCTCCTTTTCTCCAATGACATTTGTAGATGTGGAAACTTGAAGAGACTGATGTCTTTCTGAGATTGTAGTGACAGGAAGAGATTGAAATCTAGTTGGGGATGAATCAGGAATGTCACTAAGATTAATGATTATTTTTTGTGGTGATTCCTTGCCTATGTCCATGTGCATCTTGGTCCTTTTCCTAAATTTCAATTTGAATTCTTTCATAGAAGTATCAGTCCCTCATGACTAATCTTCTCTTATCCTTTTCCCAATTGTTGCCTTTTTTGGTTCCTTGCCTTTGTTTGATTTGTCTTCTATACTCTATCTTTCTTGCTACCTAGGAGTTTGTGCACTTGAAGAAGAAATTTTGTGTTCCTCGACTTCTTGCAGTGTGTCAGGCATCCACTCAATCTAGTTCATAAATTTCTCTATTTTAGGCCTGTGAAGTTGAATGTAGGGTGTTGACTTGTTCTCTACCCTTTTCTTGGAGATGAATCCCCATGGGTCGTAGGACCATGTAAAACTATGAGAGAACTTCATTTCCTTCAATTTCTTGTCTTCCTCCTCACCTGTTGCCCTGTTGTTGCAAATGAAACGATCAATCTGAGATTTGATCCTAAATTGTGATTTCTTCTTTGCTGCTATAAAATGTATTTCATCTGCATTGATCATTTGCCTGATATATTCAAGTGCAAAGATCCTCATGGGGAGGAACTTTGGAAGCTTGCAAGGGGCCAACTCACATCCATACACTCTTAATTTTGTATAATTTTGGTATAAGTACCAATCTCCTATTCTTGCTTGGTCTGTCAACTTCATGATCCTTTTAATTTCTTCACTGATTCTCGGTTCTGCAGTCCCACTGAGGAGGCTCATAGCTAGGTGAACAAAAATTTCAACAAACGTTTTGTAGGTGAAGTCCTTTTGTTCCTTCATCATTAATGTTGTCCAGAAAATAATAGATCTGGGTTCACCTTCTTCATTTAACTTGCTCATTGTAAACTGAAATCTGTATGCCTGAAAATAAACAAACATATATACTAGTATAGAGGAGTATTGAAACACTTCCTCTATGATGAAATTTACAAATTTCTCATGGATGGCATCTTCTAGGAATTGACTGAAATTGAATAAGATAGATGGCTTTGATTCTACTGATAAGATGGACATAAAACCTATAATAGCCTCATCAAGCCACCGATTTGAATAATAGCCTAGAAAATATGAAAGTACAGTGATTATATGTCTAGTCCTATTAGGGAAAGCAGAGGAGGAATAAGGAGGATTCTTGCTAGGTAGTGGGGTTTTCTCAGTCATGAAGAGTTCTAAGGTTTTGGCTCTTTTGGTAAAGTCTAGTCTCTGATAGATTTCACTGAGAATCTCATGGGAAAAAGGAGTGGTTCCTTAAATGATAGGAGCCTACATCATTTTCATAATAGATTTGGCATCAATGGTAAACAATATGTCTCCTGCTGGGGCTATCACTTCCCTTTGATGTGGGTTATAGCTTGAGTGGCATTTTCTGATTAATTCTGGGTAGCTATGGGTTTTCGGAAATATATAGAAAGGCAAATTGGTGTCCCAGAGCCCTATGCCATCTACTTCATCAACAAATTTATCCTCCCACCAGCAGTAGATGTCAAACTGATCAAATTCTGAGAGTGTCTCATGTATTTTGAAGTCTCTGTCTGCCAGTGGAATGTGGTCCAAGTCTAATGGTGGGTGCACCATTGGACTAAAGATCTCCTGTTCTTTCTTCTTTGGTGGCATGGTTGTCTTCTACAAATTTTAAACCTGAATTGTGTTGAATTTTCAATTGAACTACAACATAAAGGGATGAGAAGAAATGAGAATTCAGAGAGGGAAAAAGAAAATGGAATGAACAGGAAGTGAGATTCAAGAAGGGGAAGTTTGATTAATGAATAAAAATGGAGCCTTTTGCAACTATATTGCTGTGTCAGTGTGCTCAATGCTTTCTCTATGTATGCTTGGATCAATCTTGAGTTACACTTGTAAGTAGAGAGAGCACATTAAAATTTGTAAATGGGTGGGAAATGGTGCATTTGTAGGTTTAGGAGTGTTCTTGTTGGATGGGCCTGAAGTGGCTCTGGTTCGTTGGCTAATGGTCCAACCAATTGAATGCACAACGACATAGCATGGGAAAGGAGGTGATAGGCGGATGGGATAGAGTGGCATCGTGAGGTGGCAGGCTTGGTGAATGGTCACAATGGGGGAGGTGGTTTAGTGAAGGTGGAAACCACTTTTCCAGGGGGCCTTGGAGCTGTAAGTGGAATGAGTGGGGGGGGGGGGGGGTGTGAAATCCTGATAGCATGACATGTACTTGAATTGAAACTACTGATTTCGTACACTCCCTCCCCGTCATTAACGTTCAGAGGGTGAGGGGGGGGCTAGAAATTCATATGGGTTGTCAGATCATATGGCAGGTGTGGAGATTAGATGAAAGGTGAGGGGTGGGTAATATTCGATGTGATGGGTAAGTGAATGGTGGGGTAGGAGAATAATTAGGGGGAAAAGTATAGGAGTATAAAATGAAGTTAGTAATAATGATATGAGATTCCTTTCCCTTCTTAATTTCTTTTCCCAACATTAGGAAAAAGCATGACTATGTCATAAAACTATTTAAAAAGAAATTTTCATGTCTTTTTCCCTTTGTAATTTTTCTCAACCTACCTACCCTTGTTGAAATATGGCAACAAGAATATTCCAATTTAATTTGTTTTTGAATTAAATTGTGAATTAAAATCAAATTTAGTCTTAACAGATACTTGGAAATAATTAATTAATTAATTTTAAATTAATTAGTTGGAGAAATTCAAGTTAGAAGTCTTTCTGAAGTCATATAAGAGTTATCCCTTAAATTAAGGAGATAAGATTGAGTTATATTTGAGTTGTAATTAGTTAACTCAGTTTCCTAAGTTAAGTCCAGTTAAATTAGTTCCAAACTGTTTGAGGAACTAATAGTGATTTAATAGTTAGTTGATGCATTAATGCACTCAACTAGTGATACTCTAGTTAACTAAAGATTCCCTCATTAGAAACTCATGCATGTCTATTCTGAGAAAGACCTATTTGATATAAATGTTCAAGGATAGTGTACTATCAGTTGCATGTGTTTTCTCATGGAGAAAACTCATGCATGCAATCAAGGATTCATCCTTGAGGATTGCACAGTTTTGAAGGATTGGTTTTCCACTTGGTAATAGGATAATCATCCACAAGGAAAAACGCAAGGAAATAGGAGTTTGGAGGGTAGAGAGGAAGGCTGGAGGGAAGCTAAGATTGCCTATGAGCATCTGTGAGGATTGTATTGAAAGCTGTCTAGCTGTGAGAGCTAAGGCTTTGTATAATTCCTATGTATTTCCACCATGTATAATAATACAATAGATGGGGTTTTTATCTGAGGGTTTCCCCAAAAGTATTTTCATATGTATTGTGCAATTGATTCTTGTTCTTTTGGTTATATTGTTCAGCTCGATCTTTAAGCTTCTACAAATTGATGTTAGAAGTAGGTTATAGTATTCTGCTTTGATTTATATTGCATTATTGGGTTAGCCTATCACAAATTTTCTAGATGGTATCAGAGTTGTGAAGAGTATACTGAGAAGAGAATTCAAAGTTTGAAGTTCAGGGTTGTAGGTGCAAATCGAATTCATATCATACTTTAGGGTTGGGCAATGGAGTTCTATGGCTTGAGACTCGAGTATGCCTTGGAAGGTAACTCGAATTACATAGCATGGAAAGATAGAATGGAGGTTGTATCAGAAGACAATGGCTTGATGGAATTCATTAATCAAGAAATCCCAAAGCCAGCTTCAACTAATGCACAAGAGTTGGCTGAGTTGAAGAAGTGTGTGGCAAAGGCGAGACAGATCATCCTTGAGGGAGTTTGAGACCATATTGTCTCAAGTGTCCATGGGAAGGATACTCCATTTTCAATGTGGAATACACTGAAGGACCTCTACTAGAATAGTAGCGACCAGAGGAAATTGGTGCTCAAGGATAGGCTTCCAAGAATCAAGATGGAGAAGGGAAATACTATTTCCACATATCTGAACAAGCTCACCACCTATAGAGATGATCTTGGTAGTGTGGGAATAAGTACTACCGATGATGATATGGTGAGCCTCACTCTCCCTCGCCTTCCAAGGAGTTGGAATAGCTACCAGGACTCTGTGAATGGAAGGGATAAACTACCAGATTAGGAACGACTATGGTTGGATATTATGCAGGAGGAGATCTGGAAGAGCACACGAGATGGTTCTTCATCCAAGAATGATGATGCGGAAAATATAGCCTTAGAAAGTAAGGCAAGGAAAGGGAAGGGGAAGGCTACCCATTTCAAATCGAATTCTTCTCATGGAGGGAAGAAGACTAACATGTCTAAAGTAAGATTCTTTAATTTTCACAATATGGGACATTATTTGACTAATCGCCCATCAAAGAAGTCCAAGAAGGGATCCTCGAAAGGATCGGAAGGTGAGGCATTAACCTCCCAGTTTGAAATGGACTTTACCCTCATCACATGCATGGTGTCATCAATGATGGGTTGTGTATGGTATCTTGACAATGGAGCCTCATTCCACATGACCGATGATAAAAATTTATTCAGTGCCTTGGAGGAGAAAGACCTCAAGATGTGCATAGAGATGGGTGACGATGGAAGGTATAGTGTTTCAGGAATGGGCACAGTTTCTTTTCAGAGGGAGCACGAAGCTCCTCTCACCTTGACAAATGTGATGTATGTGCCTGAACTAAAGAAGAACTTGGTATCGGTCGCAATGTTGGAGGACAAAGGCTACAATGTTGTCTTCATTAAAGGAAAGGCATTCCGAAGACACATAGCCACAGGTCAAACCAAGAGGATAGGGATTAAGGTGAAGAATCTCTATAGACTAGAGGTAGATGATTGTGTAGCATTGAGCACGAAAGCAGAATTGGTGCAAAGCCAAGACATTGGTGAGTTGTGGCACAAGCATTTGGGCCATTTGCATCATGGGTCTTTGAAGATAATGCAACAGATATCTACAAGACTTCCCAAAGGTAAACTTGAGCAAGTTGGCACATGCAAAGGTTGTACCTTGGGAAAGTACACCAAGTATTCCTTTCATGATCGAGATAGTCGAGCAGAGGCTATCTTAGAGTGAGTTCATACTGATTTTTCTGGACCATTCTCGATGGCATCCACAGTGAAGCAAAGGTATTATGTGATTTTCATTGATGACTATTCTCATAAATGCTGGATTTATTTCATGCAAAAAAAGGACCAAACCTTCATAAAGTTTTGGGAGTTCAAAGCTTTGGTCGAGAAAGAGTCAGGGAAGAAGATCAAGGCCTTGAGAAGCAACAACGATGGATAATATGTATCTCAATATTTTAAGGACTTCTGTGCAGTGGAAGGAATTAAACGAGAGTTGATGACACCTCATAACCCACAGCAGAATGGGGTGATTGAGAGGAAGAACATAACTATTGTAGGGGCAGCACAAGCAATGCTGCATGACCAACACCTACCACTTCAGTTATGGGCTAAAGCATGCAGCACAATGGTCTATTTGCATAATAGAAGCCTGCGTTGCATCCTTGGGATGAAGACACCAGAGGAAGCTTTCTCTACTAAGAGACCAGATGCGGGTCACTTTAGGATCTTTGGCTCATCGGTATATTGCCATGTGACAAAGGATGCACGAAAGAAGCTTGAGCCGACAACAAAGTTGGGGATATTTGTGGGGTACATTGATACACCTCACAACTATCGGGTGTACTTTCCTACCAGTCAGAGAACAGTGGTTCGCAGAGATCTCAAGTTTGATTAGGAGAAGGCCATGCAAGTTTCCTTTGAGAGGGAGCTCCAACTACAGGATGTGGAGGAACTGTTGGTTTTTAAGGAGGAGGAGCCTTAGATTAATGTGGAGCAGCTGCATGCAGAGGTTCCAGGAGTGGAGACATCTAATCAAGCAGAGTCTTCTAGAGATGGACAGAAGCACACAAGAGAAGATGACAAATTGTTGGAGGATGCGAGAGATAATGATTAGGACATCCATAAACACTAAAACAAATTGCCACTTGTATTCCCTACCATGATATCATGCTGATGCAAGTGGCTACGTGTCCCTTACCAGACCCAATCATATCCTGCCACTTGCCCTCATTGTAGCCCCTCCAATGCTGCCTTTTATCATTATGGGAGCTAACCAGATGCCTCCACATGTCCTGCTTAGAGGAGAGAGAAAGGGGCCTCACTTACTTTGGATTTTCACTAAATTCCTTTGTATTTTCATTTTTGGCTTCCCCAACGATTTAACAAGGAATGCACAGTCTCGAATTATCCCCTGATATTGCAAGATCTTCGACATGTGGGATCGCCGATATGCAATTCACTAGGGCCTCCGATATGCGATTCATCGCAGGACCTTCGATCATGATTCACTAAGACGTTCGATTCGTTGGGACCTTTGATTGGTCAAGACCTCCGATTGTGATTCGTCGGGACCTCTGATCTCTGATATTCCTCACTACACAAGGCCTCGATTATCCTGAACTTTAGCAGGCCATATCTCTCAAACCACAAGTCCATTTATGGACTTCCTCATATAGTTAGAAAGCTCTTCTAGAGCACTTTCCAATGGAAGGAGTCCGATTAGCCACTATGCCCATCTTATGCCTCAAGAGATGGCTCCAAAGTCTTTACCTAGCTAGAATCACAATCACCAAGGCATGAAGCCCCATCACCAGCTTAACCCTTGTTTGACATCAATGCCAACACTCACACAACCATCCACCTTCATACCATTAAGTTTCCAACAAAACACACTCAACAAGTTTTATCTACATGAGAAAGAGGATGGAAAAGAAGAGAAAATTGAAGGAAAGAAGACCTAATTCAAGGAAGAATAAAAATCAAAGTTTTGGGTATCTCTCTATCACATACGTCCGAGTTTCTAGGGTCTTTGGGCATGTTGGAGGGCTCAAAATTTCGAAGTAGTTGCAGGTCTGAAATTTGGTAGCTAGGGGCCGAAATTTTGGATTGAAGCTACATTTGAGAAGCTTACACTTGGAGACTTTTGCAAAGTTCATCTAGTTGTAGGAAGGGTTTACTTGGTGATTGGAGGCGGTCTTTGTGTAGGTCAAAAGGGTCTTGGATTGTCTTATTTTGATTTGAATTAAACAATGGTAGAATTTGATTGGGTTTTCCCCTATGAGAGGGTTTTTCCCCTATGAGAGGGTTTTTCCGTGGCTGAGTGCCTATATCTTGTGTTCCTTGTTCTTGTGATCTTCATGCACTTTAGATTTGGTAATTTCCTGATGAAAGATAATATTGTTTATAAGTAAAATAAGTCAGGATATGTCACAAGTAATTTTCAAGAAAAGAGGAATCACACCCTAATATATACATGCATTGATTTCTCAATATGACCCCCACTAGTTGAAGTACCAAATATATAGTGAAAATATTGTGAACTAGAACATCTTGATTCCCACATCTCAACCCTCACCAGCATGATTTCATTCTTGAGATATGTCTATTAATAAATACTTCTCAACTCTTTATCTAGTGTCTTCCTAGGAAGAAACAAAGAGAAGTCCAGTAGTCGGATGTTTTCTAGTGTACAATATATGGACTAGTGTACACATATAGATCATAATTGAGAATATGCAAAAAATTCATTTTCTTTTACCCTGTGTTTAGTTTTCTTCATTGAAAAAAAAACACAACAAAAAAACAATTAGACTATCTCAACATCTCAACTTATTAAGGGTAATTTCTTCTAATAATACTCTTCAATTATACTCTTCAATTATATTGAAAATTAATTTACACAATTTCGTTGTTTTTATTTCAAGTATGGTTTTATTCATTAAAAACTAAACACAACAAAATAACAATTAGACTATCTCAACATATAATGCTCTAGGAAAGGTCTAGGAAAAGTCGGTTTATTAAGGGTAAATTTTTCCAATGATACTTTTAAATTATATTGAAAATTAAGTTACATAATTTAGTTGTTTTTATTTCCTTTTTGGTTTAGGTTACACAATTTAGGTACTTTTATTGCATGTCTAATTTTCTTCATTTAAAAATAAACGCAACAAATTACCCCTATGCACATATCCCCTACCAAGATTAACTCATTAAGGGTAAATTCAATAAGTTATTTATGTTAAATTGAGCTTTCGTAATAGTGTGATATCCATACAAAAATTATCACTAGCTTTCCAAATACCCAAACTTTAATCAACAACATCTAACATGGAGTTTTAACATCTAACATGGAGTTTTATATCACAACCGTAAATGCTATGATGTTTTATATCACTTCTCAAAAGAGCACGAAACTCATTAAATTCATAGTTTCCAAGAGTAGAGCAGTAAACTTAAGGACGTTTTACAACAACACAACATTCTGCACTACCACAACACCATGTTCTTCCTCATCGTTTTCACAATGGCTCCGCTTGACTGGGATGACAGATTCCAATGCACTTATTCAAATTGAGATAAGAGAGTACTTAAAATTCAACTACATCAAGATGTAAAGCACTGCAGTAACGATGGAGATCTGAAATTCAAGCCACTCAACATGCTGATTAAGTGCACTCTTACCGGGTTTAGCTAGTTTATGGAAATTGCATCATTAGTGAGGCTTCCCTTAATATGGATTAAACATTATCACAGAATACATAAAATAAATTGGGTTGAATCATTGAATATGTACCAAAGAAAAGAACCCAAAAGAAACACAATTCAAAGAATAACATTATACTAAAATAGAAAACAAAACTTCATTTAAAAAAAACAAAAACAAAAACAAAAAACAAAAAACAATCATAAATCTGTTTAAAAACAAAAACAAAAAACAAAAAACAATCATAAATCTGTCATCGTATCATAAATCTGTCAGCTTCCAAATGAAAGCTACTTCATTAGGTTTAAAAAAACTACTTTCTAAACACATTTTTCCAAATCTAGATCTAGAAATCCAAAATACATTCAATATAAAACCCCAAAAGAGACATATCCAACCCATACCTTCAGAGATGGAGCTCTGGATATCAACGCATTTATTGAGGACATTGTGATCATTCAACCCCTCCTCTTCTTCAATCAAGTACTATGTGTAGCAATTATTGTTGTTATTGCTAGGGGCGTGTGAGTGATCAGGCACCACCTTAGAGCAGGACACCAGAAACCACTGAATCAAAGAACACTTGATGCCCATAATGACAGCCACCGAAATTAAGATCTTTGTTAGGGTTTCAGTGAGAAGAGTGCCCCCCATTGTTAGAGACCTAATCAATCATTCAAAAAATAGGGAATTGAATATCAGTTATTATTCTTTTATATGAGGTCATGAGGACCTTTAATGGCATGAACAAGGACTTCCTGGTCATAGACTGTGATCAAGAGACCTACCTAAACTAAAACGCAGGGTAGTCGAAGCTGAAACGTTACTAGGAGAATAAAATAACGACGATAAGCCCCTAGAAAAAGAAGTAAGAATGATTCAATCGTTCATTGTACGAAATGGAGAGAGCCTCGATCTCATACTTACAAGGTGCAAAACATTTGTCTAAACATCTCAATCATTCCTTTTCCTTTTTGGTGCACGAAATGGATATGAATCGTTTCAAAATAGAACTGTGCACCATGCTGAGACCTATAATCCCTCAAGCTCGAGAGCACACCATATGACCCTACTAATCCAAGCAAACTCTGAACAATTGGTGAAAACATAGGCGCTTGCAACACATATCCAACCGATACCGTCAGATATGGCACTCTAGATCTCAATGTATTTTTTTGACGACATTGTGATCGTTCAACCCCCCTCTTTTTCAATAAAGTACTCAATGCAACCCTTATTTATGTTATTTCTAGGGTTGTGTGAGTGGCCGGGAACCACCTTAGCATGGGACACCAGAAACCATTGAATCAAACGGCACCTGATACCCACAATGACAACCACAAAACTTAAGATCTCCGCCAGTGTTTCAGTGAGAAGAGTACCCCTGGTTGTTAGAGACGAAATCAGTGATTTAAAAAATAGGAAATTGAATATTAGTTATTATTCTTTTCTATCAGGCCGTGAGGACATTTAATGGCATGTACGAGGACTTCCTGATCATAGATTGTGATCAAGATACCTACCTAAAATAAAACTCAAGGTAGCCAAAGTTGAAATGTTACTAGGAGAATAAAATAACAGGGAGAAGCCCCCAGGGAAAAAAAGTAAGAATGAGCCAGTCGTTCATTGTACGAAATGGAGAGAGCCTCCATCTCATATTTACAAGGTGTACAACATTCGTCTAAACATATTAATCATTCCTTTGCCTTTTTGGTGCACAAAGTGGATCTGAATCATTCCAAAATAGCATTGCCATGCTGAGACCTATAATCCACCAAGCTCGAGTGCACACCATACGACCCAACGGATCCAAGCAGTTCTGAATAAATGGTGAAAATGTAGCCTTTTGCAACAATGGAGATGGATTGAATGAAGCTGACATAGCGGGATTAACAGAAACAAAAAGTGAGTGGTTCCACCGAGGAATTTTCTTGTTATGAATAGCTAAGAAAACAAAAAATGATCACTGAACCTAAGAGAACTGCCCTAATTAAAAGGTAATGAGCTTCCGAGAACACCGTGTGTTGTTGTAATTAATTGCAACAATTAGGTGAAACACGTGTTGAAGATCATGTCAAGGAAGACGAATCTAAACAATTGTTAGAATAAAATAGAATTTACACAGAGAGAGACGGTAGAAGTTTCACGAAGCTAATTTCCAGTAGGTCGATTTGGCGCAGCTATAGAGAGGCTTAACAAAACACAAAATTCACTCACGACAAAAATAGAGTAAGCTTGGACTAACACAATAAACAATAAAACTTAGGATTAAAGTCTAACTCATGAAAATACATTCATATGAGATTGGGGCTCATTCACCAAGTAAAAAACAAAGGTTTATAGTCATTTACACTTCACCAATAGTAACTGTTGTTCTTCAGGCACCCGCCAAAATTTGAACCACGATTTTTTCTTCTCTCTACTTCATAGACTCTCTCTCATACAAAAATGACTTTTACATTCATATTTATCTCAACATACAATTTGACATTAATACATTACAGAGGAAAATAATTAATACGTTGTTGTTGTTGAGTGTAGATAGTAATGGCACATGTGTTTGTGGAGTATGGGCAATAGTCTCGCAGTAAATGCTTGTCCTTATTTACTAAACTTCGTCTTTAGCTTTTGTGATGTGCTATGGAATGGTTCGCGCGATACTAACTGCAAAAATACTTCTGACAAGTATGGCTGATGTCACGGTGTTTAACGTGGTGATTCAGATTAATATTTTCAACACTCCCCTTTAATCACAATTGCTGCCATTGACAATTCCCAAACAGTTTCTTAGATAAAAAAAACTTTCACGTGCCAATGGATTTGTGAAGATATCAACAAATTGTTCGTGTGACGTGTAGTGCTGCAACACAATTAAATCATTGTTAATCAACTCTCTAATAAAATGATATTTAGCATCAATATGCTTCGTCCTCTTGAGAAGGACATAATTATTTGACAATGCAATTGTTGAGGTGTTGTCGTAAAAAATAGTTGTCGTTCCCTCTTAGCCATGATGAATATCCCTCAACATTCTTCTCATCCAAACTTCCTTACATGCTGCTATTGTGGCTGCAACATATTTAGCTTATGGTGTTGCGAGTGACACTATTGGCTGCTTCTTGGAGGCCCACGAAATGGCTCTGAAACCCAAATGAAAAACATATCTTGACGTGCTCTTTTTGTCATCGACACTTCCTACCCAATCACTATTAGTGTAACCAACTTGCCTGAAATCACTTGTTGTTGTGTACAAAACGCCATACTGTTTTGTCCCATTGACATACCTTAGAATCCATTTCACTGCTTGCCAATGTGTTTCCTTGGGTGTCTCCATGAACCTTGACACCAAACTTACTACATACATTATATCCGGCCTAGTGGCAGTCAAATACATCAAGTTGTCTATCATGCTTTTGTATAATGTCGGATTGACATTGCTGATGCAATATTCTTTGCTCAACTTCAACACATCACAGTGGGAGTTGGTGCAGGCTTGCTATTCTGCATTTTAAACTTCTCCAAAATTTCTGCCACATACTTCGCTTGAGAGATAAAAATGCCATTTTCTGTTTGCTTCACTTCTATGCCCAAAAAATATCTTAACATTCCTAAGTCAGTCATTTCAAATTCACTCTTCATGACTTGTTTGAAATCAACGATGAAGAAATCATCATTGCGTGTAACAATCAAATCATCTACATATAAGACAACAATAATAATCTTACTATCACTCTTTTTGATGTAGAGAGTAGGCTCACCATCACATTTGTTGAAACCATTGCCCAACAAGTAGGCATATATCTTGCTATAGCATGCACGTGGTGCTTGCTTCAACCCATAAAGAGTTTTCCTCAACTAATACACTTTGTCTTATTTTGGCCTTCTACCTCATAACCAGGAAGTTGTGCAACATACACTTCTTCTTTGAGCACTCCATTCAAGAACGTTGATTTTACGTCCATTTAATCCACTTTCCATTTATGGTGCACGACAATCGCCACAACTGCGCGAATTGTCTCCATCCTCGCGACTGGCGCGAATGTCTCCGCGTAATCTCTTCCATGCTATTACTTGTATCCTTTGACAACTAGCCTTTCTTTATGCCTTTCAATCTTTCCCTTAATGTTTCTTATGGTCTTATAGACCCACTTTACTCCAATGATATGTTTTCCTTTCGAAAGGTTCACTAACTCCCATCTGTCATTCCTTTCTATTGCTTGTATTTCTTCCTCCATTTCCGCAACCCATTTTTCTTCTTTGACTGCATCCTCAAAATGGATTGGGTTATCTACATGACAAAACAAGGAAAATAAGGAATTGAGATCAGTGTTACTATCAACTTCATCTTTCTCATAAATTTCATTTAAATTTCTAAGTTTTGGTCTTCTTGTGCTTGCTAAAGATGGGCTTGGCATGTCACTTGGTGTTGCACTTTGCGGTGTGCTTGGAGAAGCACTTGCTTGGCTGCACAAAGTTGTCCTATTATTTGTTGATGGTGTTGCTTGATGCCTGCTTTGTTGCACTTGAATAGGTGTAGAGGGAGTCAATGTTGAGGAATTACTTGTTGCTATTAATTCCTCTTTGTCCTCATGTGGTATGCATGCTTTGGCATTGACTTCCTTTTCTAAACTTCCATCCCATGCTTCCTCTTCTATGAATTGCACATCTCTGCTGATTATGACCTTCTTGGTTAATGAATTGTAGAGTTTGTATGCCTTAGATTCATCAATGTATCCAACAAATATACATTTCCCCCCCTTTCTGTCCAACTTCTTCCTCAACTCATCTGGGACATGTGCATAAGCGACACATCCAAAAACTCTCATGTGAGTGACACTATTCTTTCTTCCACTCCATGCCTCTTTAGGAACGATGTTTTGGAAGCTTTTGGTTGGACATCTATTCAAGATATATATTGCACAAGCGTCAACTTCAGCACAATAATCATTTGGCAAATTCTTTGCCTTCATCATACTCCTTGCCATTTCTATAATGGTCCTATTCTTTCTTTCCGCTACACCATTTTTCTGAGGTGTATACCTTGTTGTAAATTTCTTGTGAATTCCATGCTCCCTACAAAATCAAAGGAAGTCATTTGAGATGTATTCTCCACCTCTGTCAGTCCTGAGGACTTTGATGTAGTGTCCACTTTGCTTCTCAACAAGAGCTTTATATTGACGAAAGCATTCAAACACTTCACTTTTATGTTTTAAGAAATAGATCGATGTCTTCCTTGTGTAGTCATCTGTGAAGGTCAATAAATAGTGGCTACCACCAATTGATTGTGTCTGCACTGGTCCACATGAATTTGAGTAGACAATCTCCAAAGGTGCCTTTGCCCTCACTGACTTTTCTGCTGGAAATGTCTCTCTATGTTGCTTGCCCAAGATACATCCTTCACATAGGCTGTTTGGTTTTTCTATGAATGGTAGTCCCTTCACCATGCCTTTCCTATGCAACAAATTCAAACCTCCAAAGTTGAGATGTCCAAATCTCAAATGCCATAACAAATTTTCCTCTTTGACCTCTGCTTGAAAGTTTACTTGTATGACAACTCCATCTTTTCTTGCATCCTCTTGTGATTTCATTGAGAGTTGTGCTTGCGCACCTTTTCTTTGTAAATCCGATATTATTTTTAGGGGAAACATTCTATTGTTTGTCATTTGAACATTTGCAATCAACTGTCTGCTTGGAGGTATATCCAAAATTGTGCACACATCATTTTTGAAAAAGACATTGTATCCCTTTTGTATGAGATGTCCAATGCTCATGAGGTTATGCTTCAAACTGGGGACAAAGTAAACATCTGAGATGTACTTCTTCTTCCCCTTCTTTGTTAGGATATTAACTCTTCCTTTTCCCATGACAAAGAATTTTCTATCAGTCCTTAATGTCACTTCAGATTTCACACTTTCATTTAGATTGGAAAACATTTCTATATTTCTTGACATGTGATTGCCACACTCTGAATCTAGATACCATATATCACTTTGTTTTTCTTCTGCTACATTACAAGCTAAAAACATGTTATCATAGTTCTGACTTTCTTTTGTGAAATTTACACTTGGTTTGCTACTAATGTCATATTGCTTCTTTCTACATTCATTTGCATAATGACCATACTTCCTATAGTAATTACATTGAACTTGATATTTATCATACCTCTGACCTTGTGCTTGATTTTTGCTTGGGCCTTGACTTGGATTTTGATTGCTGCCTCTTCCATTTGAGCTTGAAGGGCTGCTTCTTCCACCACAATGTGGGCTTCTTCCTCTTCCTCTAACATATGACCTTTCTCTGCCTCTACCTTGACCAAATGAAACTTGTGTCTTGAAGGCATGCTCTAATGAGGAGCTTGTTTCTCTATTCAGTTTACATTCATGATTACTTTAATTTAATATGGATGATTATTAACTAATAAATAAATTAAGTAACTAATAACTTAGGGATTAATTATTTATCAATAAAATTAATCTATAAATAAAAATAAAATAATTTAATCTAAATCAAATCAAATCA